>JBCEWB010034142.1:0-14692 GCA_039654565.1 Peronia peronii | reverse complement strand
TTGAGTAAGTTGTACCCCTGAAAAGGGCTATTAATAAAGTTTTAACTCTGAAAACAGTTAAAGGAAGCCATTACATAGTCTGTGAGGGTGTCTATATTATAAGTGAATCAACCGCAAGCGAAAAAAAACTAGATCTTTAGAACTGGAGGGTCAGTGTGTAATGGCGGGTGTTTGCGTCACCAATGTCTGCATCATGTTAGACTGCACCAAAATTAGCTTATTTCTTCTGAACATAGAGTTATGGAAATTTACCAATATTGGTTCACATTCGTGCAGTCTGACATGATGCAGACATAGGTGACGCAAACACCGGCCGTGACGCAATGACCCTCCAGTCCTCTGGTACGATGTAGAATCTGGCCTGTCCCATCAAGGTGCGAGAACCAACATCAGTAACAATAACACCGGCGCAGTGCTCTATTATATTATTCTAGCTTAACCTATACACTTCGTAATACCATGCAGCATGTGTAGTACATGTGCGCTGTACCTAATACTGTAGCTAGCCCTGATGCACTGTTTATCACACACCCCGCTCCCCCAGTGAACACATGGCCTTCTTACGCTGCACGCAGGCACAATACATTGTCTAACCCCTCTTGCCCCACCCGTGGCGCTGTTTCCTTTGTTTTCAAACCGCAGGCATCCGCATTGGTGGAAACCTCATGTAGAGGACAGAAGCCGATTTTTACCTTTGTGACGGCGCTGACCAGTTCGATTTAAAGGAGACTCACGGCGATGGCTTCGATTTATGCGAGAGGCATTTAGTAGGCGCAAAGAGGAAAAAAATCTATTGTTTCGTTTTTATTAGATTTATCAGAAATTCGTATTATCAGAGTTCGGTTTGAGTGGGCTTGACTGTACTTACAAGTTCTCCTCCCCTACAACCTTTTTCTTTGAAAGTAGATTAATATAGGCCATTGTGGCATTTTGATCTTCGTTCAGTCGGACCGCATGTCCACTTGTCTTCCTGGACATTAGCATTCATTACTTCTTAAGCCAGGCAATGATGTATTCTCACCCATTCCACGAGTGGAATCATCCTAAATTGACAGATTAGTATACCCACTGCCAACTGCACTTGGGCATAACAATGATTTGATAAAGCTGTGGGCTTAGCCTACAAGTTTAAGCGATGAGGTGAGAAGAATCTCACCACAGTCATGGCCGAATAAATACATGTTTCACATTTCCCATTTTTAGTCGAATATATCTGTGGTTCACAGGGTTCGTAGGATCTGCAAGCAATCTATCTGTTGGATATATATGCAGTGGCGCACTTAACGGGTTAAAGGAAGAGAATCTGCATGTATTGTAAGAGTGTTATGACCTTGTTTTCGCAAGATAATGAATTTACATGTGGAATAGTAATATTGCATCATTTTTATAAAATTACACATGAGAAGAATAAAAATACAGACATCTCCTGAAAAATCATTGCAATAAAGTTTCATGAAGGCATGTTCATAGAACCAAAGTTTTGGTATGTTTTTGTTTGAAACGAATTTTAAAATCAATGATGTTATAAATGCTGGAATCAGTTGTTCAGTTTGTATTTTCAATTCTTTATTTACGGTGTGTAATTTTTGTTTTTAATTAATTCTTTGTTGTAATGATTGAATTTAAAGGACTCTTGAAAATGATAAATTTCATATGAAGTTTTTGATATGTGTTGCTTTATTCGAGATGTTTGAATAAAGCACATTTTATGACTGCTATTACGCCAAGAAGTATCATTTCAGTACAAGTTAGAAACTGGACAATTATGTAGGCCTATAATGAAGGATAATTAAATTTTGATAATGCTGCTCTGTTGAATTCATAGGTAGTAACTGATATGATCATCTCAGGCCAGAAATTCATTACCACTGATGATTGGAGAGAAGAAGTTTAACTGACTCAGGGCAATTACAGTGGAAACCATTTATAACAGGAAATCACTTATAACAGGAGCATCGCCAATCCCCATGTCCACTCCTTCTTTGGCATTAGTAAAATATTATCCCCTATAGCAGTAGACCGTGACAGTCGAATCGCTTATAACAGGATACCTGTACCGCTAGGCGCTCACAATATACCATGTAGTACATCTGTACGCCCAGAGCTACTCCAAAAGTGGATCAAGTACACTTGCTAACGAAATCGCTTCACAGCTATTATTTCATCTGCTTTGTTCACTAGATGTGCCATAAGGAGATAGGGGATGTGTGGCAGACAATGAGATTAGCCAAGTGGCTTGAGGGAAAGGGGGGGGGAGCAGCTCATTAATAATTCATAACATGATAGACAAAGCAGACCTACCTTATGGACCCACGTGGATAAAGAAAGGACTCGCACGTATAGCTCCTAACGTTAGGTAAAGATAAACACGTGTCTTACCATTCACTGACCACTTCTCAACAGTGATGAATACTGATACATGTAAGTGTATTTGCGCTTATTTTTCTTGCGATGTTGATATCATCTGTGGAAGCGTGAATCAAGCAAGATTTATTGGCATCGCATTCCTATCGCAATCACTTTGATAGCTCTCCGGCACCACACATTACTATCAAGAGAGTACATGTATGGCTTTCAGTTTCACCTCAGCTCCATGACAATGTACTCAATAGATCGGGTATAAAGGGATTGGTACAATGGGAGGAGGGGAGCAGGTGGGTGAGGTAATATGATACCCTTGCACTTTCACTGCCCTTAGGCTAAGTTAAGTTACTCTCAGCACTATGTTGGGGACAGCGATGGGAGAGAATCTGGCACAAGGCCATTGAAGTGTTGTATGTTAGATATTCACGTGGCCAGTTGCTCTGCTAGGACTTTTTAACTATTAGTACTACTAGTGCATGAACATACTGTTGACCTCTAAGTGATATACTATGCTATTGTTATCCTCCTCACTACAATCTTTGCTCAATCATGGGATATTATCACGCTAAACTAAACAAATTCAATGAAGGGAGACTATCCATGAAAAAAAAGTGTCTCATATCAGGCAATAGCCTAGCAATGTGTTATTCCTCTAATTCATTGTATGTCGGTTATAGCAGGATCCGCTTATAACAGGACTTTTCTTTGGTCCCACTCCCAGCAATCCTGTTTTATCAGGTTTCCACTGTATTTGACATCCCGACAATTTGAGATGTAGCCCTTATTATCGTGCCTTTGGTTATCATTCACATATCTTAAATGAGAATCTGATATATGGGCTACATCATTTATAAGTTGTGGAGATAAACTAATGAGAAACAGATGAGACTGATTTAAAAGTTCTGCTAATTGATGGCACGCTTTTTTCACTTTTCCTAATAAACAGATATTAAATTCTCAAATAATCCATGATAGTACTTTAATGTTTAAGTAATCGATTAAAATTTTAATTTCGGAACCATGTTTTCTAGCACATTTCACACAATCATGATTTCCACAAGATTTTCTTCAGTCATTGTAGAATTTGTAGTTAATTTTGAGTGACAGTGAACAAGGTAGAGACAAAAAAATGAAGAACAACTAGTTTTTTTGCTTTTCAATTATTTTTGGGGTTCATTCAAGATAATTTCACATTCTTAGAAAACATAACACTGAAAAATTTCAAGAATTCACTTGAAATCAGAAATTTGTTAGACTTTTATATAATATAAGACAAGGAAAAAAAAACATAACAAAGCTGTGGCAGTAAATCAATCCCTGCACTACTAAAAAAATAATGGACAGTTCAACTCGTATCAAAAGAGCAATCCATCAAAAGACAAAAAGATGATATGTAATCCTCAAAAGACAAAAAGATTATATGTAGACTAACATTTAATTTCATTATTTATATCCTTCACATTTAATATTAAAGAATCGTGAATAAAAACAATCATATTAATACATGTATTATTGCCAATACTGACTGGGGGTAGTTCCCCCCTATTTTTTTTTCAGTGATAATTAATGCTCTGATGCATGTACATCAATTTGAATGAGAGAATGAAATCACAAAAATTTTGAAAATTCTCCTATCCTTAATTCCACCCTCTAAAATCATGATGAACAATGATATAGTATATGTAGTAAGAGAAGGCATACTGACCACCCATATCAAAGAGTAAATATGTACTGTCACAACACATCAGTTCTCACATGCCGTTTTGTCTCAAAAAATCTGGAACAACTTAAAATGAAGCACCTTTATCATTTCACATATTACTAGCCCATTATTCATCTTGTTCAGTCATTAATCATTTCACTGCTAATAACAGTAGGAAATACATGTACATCCTAAAATGTCTCGTGTGCTAAAGGATGTATAAATATGTCCTGGCTCCACTCAAGACCAACCAAGACCCCTACATGCGCCGACCAGTTTTTGGCATTTCATGTCTAAATGCAGAATCTTTTGATAGAGGTTGCAAGAGGATGATGAAAGCCCAGTATCCTCTGCTTGTCTATGTAACAATTACCAACACTGAATAACAGTCGGCACTTCTGACTGCCTGTGGGACAGTACAGGATGGGTGCTGGTTGGTTCATTTACAGTGGGCCCAACTGAGTGCAGGTAGGGGTTAGTAGTTGTTGAGACTACCATACTTCCACTGCTTAGCACAGGACTGCAAAATTGGCGTAGCTGTGAAGCGGTTAAAAGGGTCTTATTAAACATGGTTTCCTGATGTCAGGAATGTGGGACACTTCAGTGTAAATCAATACATGCTTGGCAGCTTGCGGGTCACCTTTTGACACTGTCATTTATGCACGTTAACCCTGGGATCAGTATTCTATAAATACAGTATGGCTCCAAGAGCTACATCTGACCCATTACAATGTTGAACATTATTATGTACAATACAAGTAATACACTTTGAAACAGTTACTGTGAAAACTTTGGACGTGACAATTGCATTAATATGAAATATCTTTTAGAATGGTCATTTTGCTATGTAACTGATCATTCTTAATATGAAATAAAACTACAGGCAAATATGAAAACCACCCTTATTGTGAAAGGCATATGCTTCTTTGATTGCACATTTCTTTCGTATTACGCCATTACCAAGACCAAAACAAAGTAAATCTATCAATTTCTTCTGACAAAGAAGTCCCTGATAAGCATAGTACCAGAAGTATCCATATTGCCCTGCCTCATGACACAATAGGAAAGATAGAGGCCTGTCAAAATGTGCCTGTGGCACAAGTGTGTAGTTATCATGTACCCGTTCTATTTGTTTCACCCTTTCACTTGTAACTCATGGCCTTATCAAAGTATCCTATGGAGGAATGATGTATTACGCATGTGTACGAGGCTATTACAATTACGCAGTTACATTACTATTACACATTTCACGGTACACACTTGCAGGCATAGTCAGCCAAACCTGTCGCATTAGTCAGTGTTTCTTGAGAAATCTATTTGTTTTCCAATGCTGGAAACAGCGAAGATCTATCAACATGACACTTGAAATAGGCTACAGGATATACAGTAAGATCCAGACCGGTAAAAAGGAGTTCACTCTTAGACCTGCAAATGGCTCAAGAGAAGTGGCGCCGCTTACTGTGTGCGGCTGATTCCTAATGTTGTGGCAGTATTGTGTGGGTTGCCGACCAGGTCAGGTGAGGTTTTGTTTAGGCGACTCATGTGAGTCCAGGGTGTAGTTCATGTAATTCCTACAGTTTTGTCAGGACATCTTACATAAGTTACAACAGATCATGAGACTTCCCATCCAATTATCCCCTTCCCTCTTTTCCCGTTCTTTTAATTCCTTTGTCATGTTAAATATGATTGGAATAATAAATAAGATGCAACAAAGTCTTGATAGGGAAAAGCCTGGTATAAAGGAAACACCTTTTTTTTGTTGTTGTTGCTGTTGATTTTTTTTTTTGTGAATTGGTTGTGGAGAAGCAGTTTATTTAGTTGGTATTTCAGTGAGTACAAATATGCTAAACAGTTTCTTCGTCGTGGTCCATTGTGCAGCAGTTGTGGTAAATCAATGGCGGTGTGAGTGCAGGTCAGAGTGCAGATGGACAAACATGAAAGCTCTTGGCTTTATATAGGCCTGGAATACCCCCTGATTAGTCATCAGCACCTGGGCACACAGGTCATTGTAACTGAGGCGTAACTATTTGGAATCAACCATTCTATAATTGTATAAAGGCAAAGGGGAGGAGATATACTCAATTCAAATAAAACAATGGATTTCCGAGAAAGAATGTAATCTATCACCCTTACTCATTATAGACTCTTCCATTCACAAATTAGTCATCACCAGTTCAGGAAGCTTCCTTGCACACTGATTGGACCAAGTCTTTCAGGAACTAAGGTATTTCCCACACCATCTGAAACATTCTAGTTCAGACAGCGTTTGACCATCTGGATATAGCCGGTTGATTTGACAAAACGCTGCCCACTGTTATCTCATATTACATTTTTAGGGCCGCATTTGACCAATAAGTCTGAAGTATGACTAACGTAGATAACACATATTATTCTTATAGGTTAATCAACAAAACGCTGCACCTGATACTGTTATTTCATATTAGGTAAGGGATATCACACATACTTACAACTTCTCCTCCCCTTGAACCTTTTCCTTTGATAGGGGACTTGAATAGGCTAATGTGGCATTTTGATCTCTGTTCAATCGGACTGCACGCCTGGTTATCTTCCCTGATATTAGCATTTGTTACTTCTTGAAACCAATTTTGAATTTCTCACCCACTCCTCAAGTGACCCCTCTGTAAACTGATAGGTTAGCCTCCCGACTGCCAGGTGCACCTACGCATAACAATTATTCGACAGAGCTGTGGACGCTTCACGCGACAAGTACTTCAGCACAGTCACAAATGTATAAATACGGGCTTTGCAGTTAACGATCAAGTGGTCGGGGCCTAGATAAATCTGTGGCGCGCACAAGCTGCAGCCACTTTACCTATCGTATATATATATATGTGGCTTCGCATCACTAGGGTTCAGTACTCACTGAAACCAAACATGTCAAACTATACATGTAAGAGATTTACCATTGTGTCTCCTGTTTCAAATCAACTTTTCTATAATATGAAAGGTTTTCCATTCCCAGCAAATTTCATACTAACCATTTTAGAGTATAAATACAAATGTATGAATAAGCCATACTTCTGCTAGAAGCAGACTTGCTATTTAGAACAAAAAAAGAAAAACAATGAAAACAATTTATCTTACCCAAAGTCAAAATCATTTTGATGCCCTTTAAAAATTGGGTAATTCAACACAAAAACAAAAAAAAGAAGGAAAGAAAGAGAAATTCAGGTACATCAATCAGAACAGGATTTACATCCAATTCATGCAATTTTTTTTTTGTACCGGTACTCTGAAATTTACTCTTTAATTCCTGCAACGTGATCGACAAGTTTATTGTCCAGTGTCAAGTTTTATCTTTGTGATCCTTGTGGTTTGTTGTGAGTTGTGCCTTTGAATAGCTGAATATGATGCATTCTGTCCTGAGGGCACATTTACCTGCAAGTGTTTGGCAATAAGCAAAAAGAGCAGCTTCTTCCTCAACATTGGCAGAGTTTAAATGAAAACATGTAGTGATATTCTGCCTGATTCATCTTCTTTATCACCGATGACTTCCGTGGCCTGAGGCAGCAGAATCATTGAATGTAGACTGTTTGAGTCCCTGAGGATTGAATGGGAATGGTATTCTCTTTAACTTTCGGCATGAATGTTTTGAGATATACAGTGCTCCCATTTTTGAAAAGGTTCTACAGTTGAGCGTGGATAACCCGAACTGGAAATGTGTTTGAGGAGTTCTTAGTTCGGAAAATGTGAAATACATCAAGAGAGGGGGGGACCCCATAGCACTAGCAACCGAGCGAACCTTGTGTCATTCATACACGTGAGGGCAACTTAGATCTTTCCTCCTTATGATGACTAGATCTATTTCCATGTATCCCAAGATATTAATTCATGCCAAATAGGCAAAAGTGACATGAAGATTTAAATTTGATTTGTTGTGCCTTTCCACTTTAGTCTCAATGGAGGCAAATTTCCTATAAACATATCAGTAGGTGACAGTTTCTTCCCTTTTTGACTTTTTGTATTGGCCCAACATGGAGACATCTAATCACAGGAACATAAAATGAAGATATGATGTAAAGAGTAGTCCAATTTTGCTGGCTCATGACTAGTAGGTTGCATGAGCGAAGGAAGAGGAACCAATTGCAAATTAAGGGACTAATCAGGTGGCTAGATGAGAATAGCTCAGTGTATCCATCCCCCACCCTCACAAACAAGTTACGCTGACCAGTTGCTATGATCGAACCCTTCCCCCACCCTATTTTGAGCGGCCATTAATGGCTGCCCCATCAACCTTTCAAACCAAGGTGACACATTCATCCTATTCATATGTAACTCATCATGTGATTAGCCATATAATGTTACACATATTAAAAAGCAACATGTAGTTATCTTTGGCCAATCCCATGTAACGGTAAAATCAGTTTGACAAATGAGAGCTTCTGTTCAAGTTACAGTGTAAGAGATACAGTCGAGTCCACTCAAACCAAACTCTGATTAAATGAATTTCTGATACATCGAATAAAAACGAAACAATAGACTTTTTTCCTCTTTGCACCTATTAAATGCCTCTTGCATAAATCGAAGCCATCGTCGTGAGTTTCCTTCAAATCGAACCGGTCAGCGCCGCCATAAAGGTAAAAATTGGCTATTGTCATCTCCACATGGTTTCCACCAACGCGGATGCCGGCGGTTTGAAATCAAAGGAGACAACGCCATGGATGGGGCGAGAGGGGTTAGACAATGTATTGTGCCCAGTGCGCAGCATAAGAAGCCATTGGCTCACGGGGGGGAGGGGATAAACAGCGTACCAGGGCCAGTGCTGCTGAGCAATTGATCTATAAACAAGCATCATACAGTAAAGGTACAATGTACACGTTATGTATTACGAAGTGTGTAGGTTACCCTATAATAGAGCGCTGCGCCGGTGTTAAGATGTTGGTTCTCGCACCGTGACGGGATAGGCCAGTTTCTACATCATGCTAGTTTTTTTTTGCTTGTGGCTGACTCGCTTACATAGACATCCTCACAGACTATGTGATGGCTTCCTTTAATTGCTTCCAGAGTTAAAGCTTTATTAATAGTCCTTTTCAGGGGAAAAACTTAACTGCCCTTTTTAGGACTAAAGCATTCATAGTCCTTTTCAGGGCTAAAACCTACTCATCACCAGTTCTTTTCATGGCTAAAACTAACACCATTCTACCTCGACTTTTCTTTACATCACTTCTGCTTTCAACACAGTCCTTATTAGGGCTAGCAATCCAATTATACGAGAGGGCTTGAATTTAAGATAAACGCAAAGTTCGGGAGCTATTACGGGAAATAATCCTGTAATAAAATAATAAAAATAGTGCCTCATTTGTCATTCGAGAACTGCCCCCCCCCCTCCCCCGTTAAAACTGGAAGACAAACTCTCTTTAATTGAATCCATTAAGTTGGTCCTGGCAAATTTGATTTAAGCGGACTCGACTGTATATAGCTAACAGAGAAATAAACTCTGGACTGAGAACTTGGTTCCAATCACATGTTCGAGTTAGTTGTGCTCAACTGCATTTATGAATAATTGAATATGCATTTCTGCTGAAGTTAATGCATAATATCATTACTCCCTCTTTCTGTACTGTTACGTTTGAAAAGTGTAACGAGCTGTGGGAATAAATTTCAAAACTTTATTTGACCCCACAACATTAACATAAACAACCTTAAAAACTGACTCACAATTAAGGGAAACTTGTCACGTTATGCTCCATCAATGATACTGTGAACTACACAACCATGATATTTTTATCAAAATATATATCATTTCATGTTCTATATGGTATTTTCATCAAAATTACCCTTGTCAAATTATGGGATCTATTGGCTCATACTAATGTGTAATGTCTAAAGTGCAGAGCCAATGCACTGCACTCTATGCTGGCTGCTGGTTCCCATTAAAAGTCCCAATCTGCTCATTCAACACTCTGGAAATAGTTATAAAAAAAATTCGGCCATCCCTATCATATCTCTTGCCAAGCTGCTGAACATGCAGGTTACACTGTTTATACTACAAATTATATTGTAAATATAACTTGCTTTACATAACTATTACCTGGTAATACCCGGTGTGATAACCACTCATGTACCACGAAATCAGCATGCTGTACAGTGCTTCATTTTCCTCATCTGTATTTTTGCCATTAAACAATGGAGGCGGAGGTGGAACACATGGAAACATCTGCAGAAAACATGTATGAAAGGCACTGCAGATAGTCAGATGAAAACTACATGATGACATGTTTCTTTCACATGGATTAAAAGGAAATACAAAGTAACTAGAGCAGATCATTACATATGCCAATGCAACATATAAGAATTGTTTCAACAAGACGATAACAAAAGGGCTTTACATCTGCACAATTCTGTATAAAATATTTCAAAACATACCTCAAAGATACAGTCAATTTCAACAGAAATTTTGAGCAGAAAGGAAATCTAACTTCCACCAGAATGCAAATAACTGGCTGCCCTTGGATGAGCAATTGATCAAAATAAATGGAAACTCCTTACACTTTTATCCTTGTGGCTTGTAGTTGCAGACCTGCCACTTTGCCGACCCCAAAAATCAGTATCCTAACTGTCAAAAATCTGAATTTGGCCGAAAAAATCGGAATCATACAAAACAATGAGGTAATACTACAGCTAATCATGTTTACGTTCAAAATCTAGTCTAGATCTACTGATTTATATCCCGTGTAGATCTAATTCTTAAATTAGTTGTTCAATAATATTAATACCCTAGACTATTATTTCTGAATAATAACAAAATAAATAAAAAGATTAGACCTTCATCTAACTGGTCCAAGTCTACTGTAACGCCAAATCAACCCACCCTAAGGAATAAAAATACGTCAAACATCTAGACTCTAAATCTAGATCTAAACAAAGGTGCCGTCGGCAGTTGTACAAAGTACGCGAGTTGGGCTAGCCGTGAGAACCGAAAGCTTGCCTATTCCTGATGGAGATCTAGTTGGAACTAGATATTAAAAATTTAGCTCTTAAACGGACGAGGCAGTAACTAATGAGAGTTGCTGGCTGAAACGGTAGCGAGTGCTAGACAGAGAACTTAAACCCGAGTTCACAAGGCAGACGCGAGGTAAAATTAAAATATCATCTGGCACTTCTGGGGAAACGAAATCGAGATAGTTCAAAACAGGTACGGCTGGGCCAATGTCGGCGAAACAAAAAAAAATTGGAATACAGTGCAGGCAATCGGAAAAATCGGAAGGACAGGAATTTGTGGGGGAAAATCGGAATATTCTGATAAAATCGGAATAAATGGCAGGTCTGTAGTTGTATATGTGTGTTTCTAATCAAGCGAAACATTAGAATGACATATGAATTATTTCTAAATTTCATAGGAAAAAGACAGACTTACTGGAGGAGCTGGGCTAGGACCCGCCGCATGATATCCTGCATAGGATGGGGCAGCAAAGGGAGCAAAAGGCTGAAAAATGAAACAAGCAATTACTTAAAAACTTGGTCGTAGATTTCCATGATTAAACAAACATTCATTGAACTATTTTGTCTGAAATTTAAATTTCACTGCAATCTTTTCCTGCATCTTCTGTCAACAACATTAATGACAGATTTTGAAAAAAAACCTTGGCTCCTATCTATAAGAAGTCTAAAAATTAATTCAAGCCTTTGATATGAGATCTAACAAAACTTTAAAAACTGTTGAAGAATTAAACAGACACTACCATCAGTAACAATATAAATGCTAACAAAGTTCTTCATTCCAGATCTAATTCAAGAATATCAGTATAGCATCAAAATGTGTCACGTTGTTATAATTATAGTTGACCACACAAAAGATCAGCGTGTACAGAGCCGTTGTCTTGACCATCCTGCTATACGGCTCTGAATCCTGGGCACCTACTGCCATCACTTGCGTTTGCTTGAGCGCTTTCATCAGCGCTGTCTTCGCGTCATCTCAACATCAGCTGGACAGACTTCATCACAAACGTCGAAGTCCTGGAGCAGGCGAAAGCAATCAGCATTGAGGCAATGTTGCTGAAGACGCAACTTTGTTGGGCAGGACATGTGACCCATATGAAAGACAACCGTCTGCCTAAAATCGCACTATATGGCGAACTGTCTTGTGGCCACAGAGGCAGAGGGGCACCCAAGAAGCGCTACAAAGACTCTTTCAAGAAAACTCTTGGTGCCTACCATACTGACCATCGTCGGTGGTCTGAAATTGCCACTGATCGAGTCCTCTGGTGCCACACTGTCAAACAGGCTGTTTCTTCCTTTGAGAACTCCTGCAGGGCCACCTTCAAGGAGAAACGTCAGAGAAGAAGAACCGTGACGTTGCAAGCCCGGAACATTCCTTCCCCTGCAGCTGCTGCGGCCGATTCTGCCTCTCCCTAATTGGCCTCATCGGCCACTAGCAAGCCTGCAGTAGATGTGGACCACACCCTTCATAGATCTTCGTTGACCACACTTGAGATAATCCTCAGTGAGTTTTCTTTCTTTAGAACAAGCACGACAGTTACGTAAATTTTATGAAAATAAAAAGCTCTTGACTTCAACAGAAGCGTTGCCACATAATTATGGCTCCCGCCCATTCAATAATGCTGCATAAAAATAGCAGATGGTTTGATTTTTTGGTTTTAGGTTAGTGATTTCAAGATCTGACTGACTAGCAGTGCTGGCCACGTGTTGACATAGTGATTCTCTCATTCCACTCAAGCATCTTGCTGAAACTATGGCAAGTATGACCAAGAAAAGATTAAGAAGAGAATGAAAGAGGAGGGAAGGTGAAGGAGTGTGTTTATATGTGAAAGAAGGAAGGGGATAGCATGATATTGCAGCCCACTACACACACTCAGCCTGAGATTTGCCCTCTTAGGCTGTTGACAGGAGACTCGGATTCTAAATAAAAGACATACAGCATGAAGCTCAATATTTCACAAATCTAATTTTATGAATCGATTGAACGTCGAATTCTAGTGCTGTTTGATATCAAATACCACCTCATAACTCTCATAAATAAACAAATTTAATCACAAAAACTGGTGACTGCTTAACGAGTTGACATTTCAAGAAGACATATGTCAAACTTGGACACCGAAGGTAGAACTGTGTGGTGAGAAGAGGAAAAATAATCTGGGCCCAGCATTCATGTGATACAAAAAGGACCACAGAAAGGTGCACCTGGCACCACAGATTGCTTAAGCCCAGCCCAACGTTTGCATTAAACTACAGATATGCTAATCTTTTTCCCACTCCCCCAAAGACATCAAGCATAATCGACTATCTTTGAATGGAACTTACAGCTGGAGGTGGTGGCAAATGGCCAAATGGTGGTGGTGGTGGTGGCGGCGGTGGTGGTGTGTATCTATTCCATGGCCACTTTGGAACATGTGAATAACTCGGGTAACTGGGTAATTTTTTTCCCCTCTGCTTTCCAGGCTGTGTTTCCTGAGCAACAGAAGCTTGATGCCCACTGTCTGTCTGTTTTTTTTTAATGAAATATGAAATCAGATAAGTTTGTGGATCACACAAGTTAGTTTTTACATTATCATGGAGAAGATGCAAAATCGCAAACATGATAAACAGGTTTGTCAATAACTGTTGTTATGTTTGGCCTTAGAGATATTTACAATCAAATCCGTTTAAGCAACCAGTGACAACTAGTTTCAAACTTTTAGCATCTTAGTATCAAATTCTGGATATGTGAAAAGAAAGGTAGGATAAAATGGACATAGGCATACACTATATACTTTAGACCAGAAGAAAAATGTAAAAAGAAAAGTTGGTTGATTAGGATAATCGAACAGCAACCAATTTTGATAAAGAATGAGTCAATGAGTGATGAGGTAACAAATCAAAAATGAGTGAAGGATTAAACTGAGAAAAGAAAAAAATAAAAAGGTCAACTAGAAAATGAGAAACTTTTACACCTCATTAGGCTATTGAGGTAAGAAGGATAACTGGATACACTTTGTCTTATTTGTTCTTGAGCAATGCGAGAGATCCATGACATGGCTCGCCACTATGTTAACACTATACATGCAGTGGTAGAGATGGCAAGCAAAAATGACTACACTAAGTTTTTCATTAAGTTATACATGCAATAAACAGCTGTCTGGTAATGTATGGTAAATGCTGGACAAGTACTAACAAGCTTCATTTATCAGCATTCTCTCTCATTTGAATGGATAAAAACGAGTGCTGCGGTATGCTCCGACTACTTCTATCTTACAACATTTGTCTTTCATTTGGATATGGTGAATTTTTATAACGAACATGATCAACTTTAACAGAGTCAAGAAACTGCAAGTCATACTGCTGGAAATAAAACTCCAACTTACTAAAGATTTCCAGGGGGAAATAGATCACTAGCAAACCTAGACTTTATATAGCTGATAAATAAAGCATTGCCCAAAGCCTTACGTCTGTAAATTTTGAACAGTCAACTGGACTCCATGTATTAGAATTATGTGAATCAACAAAACACAAAATTTCACATGATGAATTCATAATGACCTTAAAAAATTATTGATGATTCAGAGAAACAACTGCCTTTATCATTCTGGCCTAAAACCACCTCGAACAAAAATAAAAGCCTGGGTATTTAAAGACGGGGGGGGGGGGGGGGGGGGGGAGGGAAAAGGG
>JBCEWB010034031.1:0-14693 GCA_039654565.1 Peronia peronii | reverse complement strand
TTTTGAACTCTTGGCTTCTCTTGGAGAATAGATCATTGTCGGAGCATATTCTTCGGAGTCGAAGGAAACCGCTATGGACTATGGATCTAAAAATGTGTCTAGGATGGTCTGAGGAGGGATGTAAATAGTTGTAAGCGTCAGAGAGTTTTTTATACAGATCGGTACAAATTTCATTTCCATTGATTTTAAGCTGGACATCTAAAAAGGGAGTCCATTTTTTCCCAAATGAAACAGTAAATTTCATTGTTTTGTAAAAACATCAAGATAAGTACATTACCAACGGTTTTATGTAAACACAATCATAAAACAATCATAAAAAAAAATCAACATTACTATTATTTAGATCTAGATTTAAATCTAGCATGGGAATGACTGCCTTTTCACAAAAGTCTTTCTAAGAGCATGGCCCTATTATTTATTGTTTTTTTTTTTTTGATATTTTGTGAGATGATTTTCCATCAGCAACTCATGCAATCACTCAACTGCATGTTGTCAAGTGTGAGGAATAAGCACTACAAATATCAATCCTGATCTTCAAACATCTACAGAACGCTAGTTTGGCTCTCACCAAGAGCTATTCATGCCAGACGTGTGTGCCATTAAGATTATTATAATATTGCAATCGACTTGTGGTCTCAGCTAAAGTCGGCAGTTCACTGGTCAAATTAGAAAAGTTAGCAATGACAAGAAACTTTGAGAAAGTTGGATTTCTGACTAAGTTGGAAGTTTGACATCCCTAAAATTGAATTTGATCACTACTTTTTGCAAATTTGCACATCAAACTTTTACTCTAAGCTCAGAAGCACATATTTCAATTAAAATGAATTTAATTTTAAAATTAAAAAAAAAGAATGAAATTCTTTTATGGATCTATTGCTTCTTTTACCATAGTAAACATGGAGGATGAAAAACAAAAATTTGCAAAAACATCAAGATATGTACATTACCAACGGTTTTATGTAAACACAATCATAAAACAATCTGGCACAGTATAGGGCAATAAGTTTTGCTGAATACAAAAACTTCTAAAACTTCAGTATAAAAGTACCACTTTTACAGAATTTATTAAATCATCCTGTTTTCCATTTAAAAATTTCACATACAAATAACTTCAATGATCATATATGTCACGTAAAAATCTTGAACAAATGTCCAAAATAGCTGACGATATAAAAGCAAAATTTAAAGGATTACTTAAAATATGCCATGGGGAAAAAATCTGACTAGTTGTCAGAAAGCATTATTCTCTGAAGTCATGCCTATACTTGGAATGACTTTTGACATCCACTAAATGACCTATGATAAGGCACTGTACCACCCACTCAGAAGATACGAGTAGAACATCCAGCTGCCGACATCTTCGCACAATATTAGCAGGGCAAGTTTTATCTGATACCACAACATCTATGCCAGGATCATCTGAAAAGTAAAGATGTGCCAGATCAAAACAATAGTTTTTGAATGTAGTTTTTGTTAATCACTCATGAATACACATACAGTGCCATCCACTTAAAATCAACTCAAAGCAAATTTTTGCTTGAAATCAACTTTTCTAGGCAGTTGCATTATTTTTTCCGTCATATCACTGCACTGGTTAACGTCAGCCTCGTTTGATGTCAACAATTTTTTGTGTTCCAAGGGGTTGACTTTAACAAGACTCAACTATATATATATATCTTGAAGTACTTGCTTCTGCTAATAAAAGAAGTGGCAAGATATTTCTTTGTATATTAAGGGGGGGGGGGAGGGGGGGAGGTCCTGGAGGTGATTTTCTAAAGACTTCAGTGGACACCTTTTTAATCATTACTATTAGATTCAGCATGTTCAAATTAGGGGAAAAGAGTAAAAAAATTTTGACATTTTTATATGGTTGTCATGAAAATGATGGCCATCTTGGATTTCCCAGTTCAAAATTTGCCAATTTCAAAAGCCATCTTCTCCCTCAAAAATTATCATACTTGCTCTACACATTCTGAGACATCTGCCCTGTCATGAAATAGAGAGGGTTTTTTTTTATATCTAATGTAGATTATTTTATAAAAATATATATATATATATAAAAGGACAATTTGTTCTTCTCCTAATATTGGCCCCCAAACAGCTCTTTTCAAGAAAACTAAGAAACTTTTTCCAAATATCTCTCTATTTGTTTTATTGTATACCTACAGGCATGATTTGTGCCAGAGCATTTTTAGAATGGTTCATAAATAAGAAAGGAGATAGAAATTATGTGATAAAAAATCACATTCTGTGAAAAATGCATCTGAAAGTTGTAGCAACTGAAAATTGACTGTACTTGAAGCCATGAAGAGCTTTTGATCGGACTTTCAACCCCAAAACATGTTTGTTTCACCTACTAGACCTCTGTCCATGATTTCTATGCCTTCTTTTGCCTTTTCCTGCGCCCCTACTCCCATTTTTTCTCCATTTTTGCCTCCCTACCCCCATCAGCAAAAGGACTTCTGGTGAGTCATTTTAGGGTCCAGAGAGGGCTATATACAGTCGCCATGTCTTCCTTGGTCAAAACCAAGAGTGTTTTTACCCTTTCTATGACAGATAATCAACTATTGCACTCTGAAACAGCAGAAACATGGCATATTTCACCCTCATTAGGCCGGCCGTGGGAAGTCTATTTCAGAGGCCCAGGTGAACGTTTTCACTGATATTTGGTGTGGTCAGCACCTCAGATGGTCAGTCAGTGTCCACCCCTGGCACTAAGGCTCCTGATATTGGTGAAGGAGATCATAAGCAAGTCTTCTATAGGCAATTTGCCCGTAGCCAGCGAAATAGTGACGATCTGTCACTGAATAAAGAGCCCCAAATGAGCACGAGTCTGGATGACAGAAGGGCAGGACAAACTTTGCTTGATCACCTTCCCCACACCTTAGAATGGACATATCAACTTTTCAATATCATTTTTATATTCAGCAGAGACCGAACTTTTAACAGAAAACAAAAACCCAAAATCGAATATTTTGAGCAAAAACCCAATTTCAGGACCTGCCCCTCCCCCCCTTAAGTACAGTATTACAACAACAAAAAAAAATCAAAACAGCAACTTATCGATGTAGTATTTATCACTCACTACAAAAATATATTGCCACTGTTAGATGGAAACTGAACTGCAAAATTAGGTCAAATCTTTTTTTTTCATTCAAATTGTAGTGAACCTTGTATTGCATACTATCTTGTAGAAATATTTATTAGAAATGCATGACTTTGCCCTATGACCTAATTACATTTGACTGCCATTCTGGTATCGTTGACTTGCAAACCATGTGCCTACAAGGGGAGTATTTTCTTGCTGCCATTTATTTTACATTTAATAAGATTGCTTTAATTAACGATAAAAAAATTAGTTTGAATGAGTTAAACATGTTTTGTCTATGTACATTTCATGTCACTAACTATATAATTAGATCTTACAACAGAGAATTGTAAGTCACATGTTACTCAGTTACTGCAGATAAATCTGGTCCACTCGTGCCAGCTGCATTGGTTTCTGTCTGTCAGCCAGCCACTGGTCAAGGTCCAGATCAAGGTCCAGATCTAGCAGGATATTAGGCTTTTCAAATGCCCACTTCATTCAGGTGTGCTCTCCTTTTTTTTTTTTTAAAAATCTATCTTGTCATATAGGCTACTCCTCTCCTGGACTGGCCCCTCTTTAAAACTTACACTGAAACATGCCCCGCCATAACAAACTGCTTCTCTTTAGGCATTTAAGTGTTAAGCCTGGCCATGTATCAGCCAAGACATTTCTTGCTTGTGCTCGCCATGATAAAATGTAAATAGACAGGGTGCATGAGAGAGATTACATAACATGATAAACCAAACAAGTCAGCACTCTGTACATTGTGAAATCCACTGGTACCGTAGTCGATTTCAAAATCAAAATTTATGAAAAGTATGATACTAATATTATTTATAACCTCCTATCAAAACCTCAGGTCCAGCTTTTCAGTCACAGAACAAACATGAGAAAGTCTAACAAAGAAGGTTCAAAGTCTTGTGTGAAATTAGTAGTACAATTACAATGTTAAATAGCTATCATGTTTTATTTACAAGGCCTTTTTCACTCATTTTCTAAATATTTTAAAAAGTTTATTGTTAAGCAAAACTATCAGTTAAATTTAAATGTGTTAGCTTATAACATAACTTTTCAGACATCTAGTCATAACTTTTCAGAAAACAGCTGCATGTAGTAAAAAGGTTTTCCCATTTTTTACTCCTTCAAATTTGATCATAGTGGAGCCTATGAAACATTTTGCAGAAGCCAATTAAACCCAGTAACATGTTTAAAAAGCTGACAAACTTACTGGCCATCATGAAAACTTGTTAATCATAGATCACTTCAAATGTATTATAACTAAGTAAACATAGAAAAGAACGAGTTAAAAAAAAATACCAGTGAAAATGTCAGCTATTTACTGTTTAATATTCTATTACATTTAACTGTAGTGACATGATAAAAATCGAGATCTGTCCTAGACAATAAACCCAATCAAGCAATCAATCAACAATACTGACATTTAAGTTGCTCTTTGGACCTACTTTGAAACATGATTGCATGGTCTTGATTTAGGCTATATTAACATTGCAAACTGTGAATCTAGGAAGTTACCACATTGAGTCAGCATGCCACTGACCATCCATTGTGTATCTGCATCGCACACAAGTAAATTGTGTAAATGGTTGACAGAAGGGCGGGCACAAACCGCACTTCAAAGTCATGAAAATATCTCAATCCAATTTCATTACTAGGGTATGTCTGTAGGGTATGCCTAATTATGACCTTAGTATGAAATACCAAGATTTTCGATAAATTGTGGTGAACACAAAACAGTTTTTTTTCTTTTCCTGTGAAGTTACCTGTTTTGCAGTTACATGGTTTGCACCTAGCAGCAATGATATATATATATATCAGAATATTATCAATATTATCAGAAAAAAATTTGTAGAACATTAACATCTGTTCTATGAATGAAGGGAACACAGTGGAATGTTCTTACTCACTTTTACTTGCCCTTGCTGGAAATCGAGTGACAATATGGCAGCGTGCTGAGGTTAATATAGAAGTCCATGCATCAACAAATTCTTGATTGGTGGAGACAACCATAACTGTCTGCCTGGCCAATTCTAAACAACCCTTTGTCCTAGAAGTATACAACAGATCTCATAGACACATAACAGTAAATGTGTTTGTGAATTAAAGTTACCCTAAGCTATTCAGGTATGAGCCTTCTAAGATTATTATTCACAAGGATCAGTAAGCATGAATGTTCTTTGTAAGCTCCATTACAATTAATTTGAGTCAATGAATTTGACCTATTAACTGAAAAAAGTCTAATCTTCAGACAATAAGAAAAAAGAGCTCCTTTATATTACCAAATTTAGATGCTGGTGGTAATGTTTATTTCTGCAAGTGTGAGTTCTAAGCCAAGTTGCGGGATTTCAAAAAGCAAATTTTCATAAGATAATAGATCTCATTCAAAAATAAAGAACTTACCCCTCAATAAGCTTTTTTTTCTCCAGACTAATTCCAGCTGGCAAGATATAGGCTTTTAACGGCTGTAGCTCACCCTGTGTCCAAAAAAAAAAAATGTAAAGCAAAAACTTAAATTACATGAGTGTTATCTAATTTTAACATAATTCCCATTTTGACATTAATATTATAAAGTCATTGGGAACCACACAAGGCGTATGGGAAGGAGGACATTCAGTTCAGCCCACGAAGCCGCTATCTAAACTGGGGTCACGGAAGTCAGATACCTGGTGGCTGGGAAGACAGCGCAGTAGCTGGCTGAGCTGATTTATAGGGCTTACAATTACCTAAAGTGTGTCAAATCCTGAAACCACACTTTCTAGGCACTGCACTCATATTGTTCAAGCAAAAAGTCACTACAGCCTCCTGTAATTTTTATCCTTGTATCTTTATTATTAATGCCAACAATTGCGTGCAAAAAACACCTTTGTTGGATCAATATTTTTCATCAGTTTGCAGACATATGACAAAAATACCAAAACCTTCCAGATGAATCAACGTATGTTTTGACATGGTGATTCAGAACATATTCTTGAATAAACTCATCCAGAAAGAAAACTATGTGGAAAAAAATGAGCTGAAGAAGACAATTTGTTCCTGCAGATAGGACTTCTCCACAGAGCCCCAATCCCTATACCTCCTCTTTGACAATCAGTTATATTAATGTAACCATACAGTTCAGCTGTTTTACACAATTTCTGTACATTTCACAAAGACACCATTTTGACAACAGTACAACACATAATTCAAAGCTAAAATTTTGTTGTTATTTTCACTCTCTGTTTCATGCCTACTCTTTTACCAATGCTATGCCTGTGTGTCAGTGGAATTTTCTTCAATTCAGGGGTGAACTGGACATCAACTGACTCTTGACTTTTTTTCCAACTAAAGTTTGCCGAACTCTATCAATTTGTTGAGCTCTTCTTTTTTTGGTTAGTGTTGTACATCTGAGGATGGTTTCCTAGGCATACTAACTCTTTGAAATACCAAAGGCTGAGCTTTTGTTCTACACCTAACAAAAGTATGCTGAGGATCACATTGCAATAAAAAATTATTTTCTCCTAAACGTGGTCCTAGAGATCAGTTTCTTGTGAAAGCTCAATCATTGCACTATCATCCTGTGAAATTGTGAACTTCCTGTGGTTATTCATCTCTGTGTGAGCACCTTCCCTTCTACAACAACTGATGGTTCATTTATTGGTTTGTTTCAGATATGATCTATTGTGTCTATTTCTTTATCATAGACAAAGTCATGCTATGACTGAGTTGGACATGTGTGTGTGTGGTCTCTTTATCAGTGTCGATGATGCAACTGGGAGAGCTGAAAAATTATCTTGGCTACTGTTGATGTCCTCTGTAATGTTATTTTCAAAGTTTTGGATGACACCACTTGTTCGTTTTCCAGTACATCCAGTCAAGAGTTTCTGTCTGTGATGGCACACTGTACAATCCTCAATTGCCTTGGTATTGTCACAGTGATATGATCATCAGGAGCAGATCTGACAATATTCACAGTGAAAGCAAACGACTATATTTTGACATACTCAATTTCAGTGACACTTTTCAAACATCAAAAGCACAGAGATGAATAACCACAGAAAGTTCGCAATTTCACAGGATGATAGTGCAATGATTGAGCTCTCACAAGAAACAAGCAACTGAAGGACTCACACAAAGACAATGACAATGCTTTAAAATGACGGCAAAACTAGGTTAGGTCGGCCTATAATTCAGCAGCCAGGGATTCCCCGTGACCCCAATTACCCTGCTGTCAAGGCACAGGAGCGGGCTGATTTATGGCTTCACGTGAGTTGCAGAGTTTTCTACTTGAATGTGACGCCGTGCACAAAATACTGTTTTTGATGACAAACTTGGGTGCCTCATTTATGAAATTCACACTGGATCTGAATCAGCCTCCTAAATGTATTGAATTAAACTGACACAATAATATTTCCTTTTAGGCAAGCAGATTAAGCTTATTGCTATAATGAAGCTTCAAAGCATCTGCTACAAGAGATTCAACGCTCTCTCAGTAATATTCCTATTTAAAAGAGAGGCTGGTAGTACCGCTTTAGAAGAATCCAAAATCCACTGATGGGAGACAATCATCATGCCAACAGCCAAAGCTTGAAGATATTTGACTGTGCGCTGATGTTCTGCTGCCACTAAATAGCAGTTTTCTTGAGAGTATTGCTGTGTAAAAAAAGTAAAAACCAATTTATTGAGAACATTCTTCCCAGGTATTTGTAATTAAAGAAAATCTGAAAGGGAGAAAACATGCATTTTGACTTCTGTCATGCTGAATTACTGATCCAAAGTATTTCTCATATTTACCATGCTGAATCAATACAGTATGTTATCTTGAAAAATAAAATAGGATAGAGCCAAAAATAATGAAATCTACAATCCAGGTTCATATCTGAATACTATAAACTCAAAAGAAGCAAAAAAAAAAAAAGTTGAATCTATTTAAACAATCACTAATTAACAAAAATGTCAATTGCTCCTTGATTTATGAAGTTCTAATCTCAATTTCTCTCTAATATTGAAACATGGGATGGAACTGCTGCCACTTCCGTACACTTACTTCCATTCTTGTATTGTCTAATTTTGGTTTCAGTGAAGACAACATTCTGTCAATAACTGTTCTAATGATAAATTTACTCATCTATCCAATTAACATATCCAAAGATTTTTTGTTTTTTGCATCTCTTGCAAATTCTGTTAAGAGCCAGAAATATCAGATTGCACTGTGACAGAGATGTTTCTGTCAGCCCTGAAGTATCAAATTTTAGTCAGCTATCACAAAGTTTTACAACTTCACACCATAACTGACTTACTGTAGTCTCATCAAAAGAGTGCAGGACTTTTCCACCACCTTTATCAATGATGTTCTGTATATGCTCTTTCATGAATGGTGGATTTTCAGGTTCTGGTGTTAAAAAGGATATGGACTATTTGTGAAAAAAAAAAAACAATAGAAATAACAACAAGCTCTCTTTGCAGCTAACTATAATTTTTATTACATTCCCAGAGAATTTAGCCTCAGTACACACTGAATCATCTACAAACTCATTTGCATTCAACTGACACAAACAAAATTTTTACATGAATGAATTACATGGACTGCATTCCATTAGTGACCATTTCAGGTAAATGAAAGACTCAGTGATATAAATTTCCCTCAAGAGTGGTTTTTTCTCTCCATGTGAAAGAAAAACCAACCTTGCCAGGTTTATGATAATAGCTGATAACTAACCTTGTCTCATGTTACAATTCTTTTTTCATATTTGATTTCACAACTAAAAGTATTTATTAAACTTGACAATTCAAATGTGACGGTGCAGTAAAAGACATTTTGAAAAAAAACAAAAGAATAAATATAATTTTAAAAAATAATAATAATAAAAAAATAAGTTTTGTTTTTTGTGCAACTGAAAATTAGGTGAGCCCATTGCACCTCTTGCCAAGCAATAGTTGTGTATTTGATCATCAAAGATCTGTGTTGAAACACTTGTTTGATTATCAACAACACAGCAGTAACAAACCAATGTCAGTATTGTCATCAGCAGAGGTATCCAAGGAAGAATGCTGAAGATCACGTTGTTCCTGTGCTCTATGTTCTTCCGTCTTTTCAATGTGGGTCAGTAAAAATGCCATCCCCTCAAACAGCTTAGACTGACTTGATCCAGCTGAGTCAAACAAGCCTATTGATAAAATTAAACCAAACATCATATTTTTTTCAAAAATGCCGAGATATTTATATATATTATTTCCTCAAATATGACGATAATAATATATAAAATAATGAGGCTTTAATGATGTTTTTATTAAAGAAAAAAAATGCTCCCTGAAGAATACAAAATAAATTCTTAACTGCAGTTCTAGTGGTATTCTGGACAATATATAGGTATTTAACCTCAAATTTTTTACATCAAGATTTTCGCATATATAAAATAGAAAAAAAAACATTATGATGTAACTAAAGAATAGATATTGCTCTCACCCATTTTTGCTTTACGTGGTGATCTTCGGGACAAACATGGTGATGATAATGCACCTCCTAAAGAACTTGGAATGGACTTTTTTACAGGGGTACCTGATGATGAAGATGAGAATCATATGAAAGTGAATATGAGAATTACACATACAGTTCTGGATACCTTTTCACAATCTATTTATCTGCATTGTGCAAATCTTGGATAACCACTCGCTGCAAGATATTATGAGTTTCAATAAAAAATAATAATAAGGAAACTATATCCTAAAGGCACCGCAAAGTTGTACAAGAAAACTATTTAAAGAGACTTAGTTTTAAAAATTATCAAGCTTTCATGATATTAGCTGATAAAAATGTTCTGCTACTAAGAACTGTTTTTCCAGCAAGCTCGGATACATTCATTTTCTTTAAAAAAAAAACAAAAACAAAAACAAAAGCTTAAGCTTTACATTGCTGGTCGCTGTTAATATTTTATAAAATCTGTGATCCATGAAAAATGTGGCCACATGCCGCGTCATGCGCCCACATTTTTTCCTACTTGCCGCATGATTAACACTTTTCACTACTGTTGCATTTTTGGGTATTTTTCAGCATTTTTTTTTTTAGATGGAAATTTGGGTCTGATCTTTAACTTTGCACGAAATATTTATGTATAATTACAGATGTATTAGCTGACTAAGACAAGCGTTTTTTGCATCCATTCTGTATAGGCCTAGAGAAATGAGAACATTGTAGCAGACTAGACTGAATAATAGATCCTGCCCGTCCCACCTATTTGCTGATGGGTGATCATTCTTGAGCCCCCGTCCTTCATGATCCACAATGTCTTCACTTGGTATGTGACAGATCTCATTGTTCACTTCTAGACCTAGATCTGCCCGCAACATAATGACAGCTGGCGTGCCCTATCCACACATCTTTTTTTTTTCTATTTCACATCTTTTCAGCTGCAGTGCGAATTGCCACTGCAATTTCCCGACTCAGTGGCCTTTCGGTATCCAGTGCAGAGTTATTCTCAGTAATGCCAAAAATGCAATTTACTTGTTCTGATATGGACTACCTGTTTTGTTTACCATGCCTATATTTAGGCTTACGTAATCAGCGTCATTGACTGAAGGCTGTGCATCATGTAGATATATACAATAATATATCTTTTCTACTTTATATAAGATAGGAGTGGGCACGAGACGAGACGAGCCGAGTACTCGTTTCTCGCGAGCAAAGCCTTGATCTTGGTTTCTCGGGAAGTGATCCACTGCTTAACAGCAAGAAGAGAAGTGGCAAGAGAAGAGAAATCACACAGGAAATGGACAGTCGCCAAAGCAAAGCAGAGACATGAAGAACGAGAACCTTCTGCTAGCGTACCGCCAGACCCAGGCACTGGGCTTCTCTCTCGGTAAAAAAAATGTACTGTTCACCCATCCCTAATATAAGATGAGCTTGAAAAGAGTGAGCCTCAGTTATTACTACTATATGATATCTTCACCGGTAGATTTTTCTAAACACCTTCTCAAACACAGATTTAAATGCATGTAAATAATGCTAATATAGAATGGAACTTTAATTAAGTGCATGCGCCCATGTTCCTTAGGTTTATTAGAAAAGGATGAACCGATATCAATGTCACGTGGCCTCAGTTCTCAAGCATCATCATGGAATGAACAGTGACAATTTGAAAGAGAAGTTTTCTAAGTTTTGAATACTGCCACTGGGGCGATATAGTCGCGTCATTCTTCCATTGTTTATTTACCCAACTGTTTGTTTATACTTCCAGCATCCTCAGCATTGAAGTGCAAAATTCCATCTTTTTCCTCTAGTCGTCACTGCTAAGTGCCTGAACAAGGTGTAGTCTGTATGGTTACAAATGTAAATTTCTTCCTAGCACACGCCAGATAGTGGACTGAGGGATCGCAAGCTCACGGCTAGTTCGATCTATGGATTTCTGGGGGCTCCTCTCAAATGCAGCATGGAATCTCGCCATCTGTTCCTCCGAAACATGCTGTCGTCCTAGACTTTTTCCTTTTCGCAGACGCCCACTCTCTTGAAACTGTTGGAATCACTGTCAAATGTTCTTAGGAAAGGGCGCATTAATGTTGAATCACTTTCAAAAAACATGCTGCACTGTAAGAACTTAATTTGTTGTCGTGAACTCCAGAACGCAGAACATCTTTTACTGAGGACTCACCATTCCGAAGGTAAACAAACAACTGAACATTACCGGAAGAACAACGCGACTACAGGACCCCTGTGGCAGCTATTTAAAACATAGAAAACTCCTCTTTCAAATGGTCATTGACTCGTTTCATGATGATGCTTGAGAACTGAAGCAATGTGTTATGAAATCGGTTCATTTTTTGCAAATAACCCTGTAAAAATTATTCTAAAAAAAAGTCAACCCTAATTATTTTAAAGAAATCTTTTTTTTTTTTGCACATTGCATTTTTACCGCACTCTTTTGCTTTTATCCGCATTTTTTGTGGCTTTTTTCAGCATTGCTGGTGGCATTTTTTGCTGAAAAAATGGTATTTTTTACCACAGTAAAAATAATGTATAAATTCATGACCACCAAAAATTAGATCCATTGCCTGTGCCATTATGAAAATAAGTATAATATAATATTCACCTTTATCTTTCCTATTGCTGCGTTGCTGTTTGGGGGTAGGTGTGCTTGTAGCTACTGGTCCAATTTTACGTTTTCTTCCACTGCGAGACAGGACCTCTTCATTTGAAGTAGTAGATTTTACTGTTGTTGCTGCATCCACCCCTGATGTTGATGGTTCATCTTCTTTACTTGAAGATGCAAACCGCTTTGGCTGCCTCTTTCCCTCAATCAAATTCTCTGAATAGTGGGGATTTGCATAAAAAAAAAAAAAAAGAAGAAGATTCAAATTATGACAGTGACAGACTTTTTTTTTTTTTTTTTGACCAAGGACATATCCTGACTCTTGTACTTGTCTTATTTTTATGACGAAGAGCAAATGCTGTATTTAACAACATGATTATTGAGCACTCAGTGTATAATTAATCATAAATTGTAGTCATGCTACAATTCTGAAATTCAGCTGTAACTTTTTGTCAGACAGCAGATAAATTTCAATACAACACACTGTGTAGTAGTGAATTACCCATGCAAAGAACCCTCATATCTTATGCATGTATTCCACAAGACTGAATTAATTTTACTTTCAAAGTGACATAATTGGATATAATTTTCATTAAACTGTAATGAAATGAGTAGCTTTTAAAACATAGCTAACATATGGTATTATGCACATGACTGTGCCTCAGTGTGCATTTAGTTTTGCCCCATGCCTGTGGCTTGGCCAGGTTAACAGTCAGATCATGTTTCACCACAATACAAAGAGTCAGTAAGATAATTCGAACATTATATCAGCTTACCAACCTTAGAAAGAAATTACACAGCATTTTGAACTGCTTCTTATAGCACAACTATATGTAATAAAGTGACCAAAACTACATTGGGAGAAACAGGACAAATATAAAAATACACTGTGCTCATATGACAATTCTTACTTTGGACAATCTTAGAATAATGGACTGAAAATATGATATCATGGCAGGACCACCCAGTAACATGCAGCAATATCAAACTTGGATAAGGCGGGCCGGGAATTCCTCTAAGGTATCCATCCAACCAGTGATTCACTGCATTCTTGGTTAACAAACTGAAAGCATGCACAGGGCTGGTTTGTACAACTGTGTGCAACAAAACTTACCCAATGATATATCTGCAGGTTTACTTGTCATTGGTGTAACAGCATCTGGTGTGACTCTCAATTCTTCATCACTAAGAAGACAAGCAGCTTGATCCTCACTCAAGATCAGACTTTCTCGATCACACCTAATAGAAAAAAGAACAGAAATTTTATCAGCCTCTATTGATCTTCAAATTCATTATTTACCTACACATGTACAATCAGTTACCACATTAAACAATATTAAATGTACCTTACTATTTTTCCTATCATCATTTATACAGAGATAAACAATGCAATCCAGATTGCTTGACATTGCATAGAGGGAGAAAATTTGGTTGCGCTAACCGGATGTCAAACTAAACATGGTTTTTCCAAATTGAAAGGGCATCAACGATGTAACAATATGAAGTCTATTGTATTTGCATATCTATCTTCATAAACCTTCATCATCATAGTCTATCGCCCACTAGAAACATTTGCTATTGAGTATAATTAATACATATGATGTCATGCTGTACTCAGTAATTAGGTCACAAGGATGTGCTGTACTCAGCAAATTAGATCTAGAACTAGGTTGCATACTCCTACTGTTTTTTTGTTTTTTTTTTTGCAATGCCTCACTAGGCTATTGACTGTTACTTTCCACTGTGAATCTGAGAAAAGTCACAGTGATGCTGAGGACAATATTCTTTTTAATTTTACTGATTCAGACAGTGAACAAATACATGTAGATCCAGATGTAAACATTGTAACAGGTGAATGATACCACCCTGAAGAAACCGACTGTAACTATGACTGGTGCAAACAATGTGAAGTTCCACTTTATAGTGATGACTGCTTTGAAAAATATCACACCAAGAAAAGATTGCTGGTTATAATAAAAGTGAGCATCCAATTGTTTAAAATGTTTGTTTTTTTTATCAGGATAATTGTTTTACAAATGTTTTTATGTTGTCTGTAATTGCAGTCTTCATGATTAAAGAAAAAATAAGGGGGTCAAGGCTGAATAACCAACAACTGTGAAATTTGTTGTCATTTTTAAAAGTTCATCTTGAAAAGTTAATCAACATAATACAATTCTGTTGCATTACAGCACACTTTAAGTCTTCTATCTAACGGCACTTCAGATTTGAAGAGCCTATCTTAATAACTTTTAACACAATGAATTTTTGAAAACACCCAAAGAACAATGGATCCAGGGAACGGAATGGGGCAAAAGTGCTTGTCCTCAGTGAGTTAACAAAGAAAATGAGGGAAAATGGCCAGGACCAAAGTGATTAGTTGAGTGTAGAGCTACCTGGGGTGGAATTAAGGGGAGGGACGGGTCCTGAAATGAGATTTTGGCTGAAAATATTGAATTTCCGATTTTTTTTTTTTCTTCAAGCTAAACCATTTTATTTCAAGATTTTACCGTTTATATGGTCAAAACTAG
>JBCEWB010033921.1:0-14695 GCA_039654565.1 Peronia peronii | reverse complement strand
TAGCGTTAGGACAAAGAAAACGAACCCTGAAACATACCCTGTAGGGCATCATTTTAATCTTCCCAACCATAGTATAATTCATGTGAGGATTACTGGTCTACAGTTGGGTTCAGCAGAGGAACTTCTGGAGCTGGAGTCTTAAGTGGATATGGAGCCTAAAGTGTCATTTAGTCTGTGGAGGATTGAATATAGATGAACCCTTTTCAAGAAATCTCCCTTTTAGCAAATAGTGCACTGCTTTTGGCCCAATCCTGTTTCACTTTTTAGGGAATACTGTATATCTTTTTCAAGAGATTTAGACAACTGTGCATTTGGATTGTTGTTTTATTGTTCATCTACTTAGGGTATTCCTGTAATTCACCCTTTAGTATTAGACCTGATGATTTTGGCCTCATTGTGTAATCAAAAGGAGAGCACAATTTGTTTCCAAAGTGAAATACAACACAATCTTCAGTGATGTCACTCTTAGAGATAAATATTAAAAACCTATATATATGCCAAACAAATAAAATAGTCTGACAGAATAACAATCTTACATATATTCATTTGATTTGACCATTGTAAATCAGCAGTTGTAAAAATCTAATTGCCCTAAAAATGTACTTTTTTATTTCCTTTTTAAACAACTTTGAAAAGCCTTTCCTATACATAAACGAACTATTTAATTAACATTTCCTTTCATGTACAGCAATACCCTATTTACATTTTGTACGTTTTCATTATTGCCCCAACAAAGAGACAAATGGGCTCGATAATTTGGCCAGCAACATCAGTTTATTTTATTATCTAATTACCAAGTTCTTCATATCATTTTCCACTTCTTTTTTATGTACTTCATTAGTTGCCAGTGGACAGTCGTCTTAATTTTAAGACATTTTTCGTAAAATGATGAAGAGGATGACAATGATCATGATGGTGTTTTGTTGTTGTTGTTGATGGTGTTGGCAATCATCGTGGTGATGATGATGATGATGGTAGCGAAACAGTCTACAAGACCAATCCTATGGACCCAGGAAGTTGATAACATCTCCCCTCCCCTTTCTGCCCTGCCCAACCGGGTGCATCCCTCAGAAACCACCATATTACATGTATTATGCTTCATTATAAACATGACCCAGTTCTGCCCTTTATGCAAACACTCTTCATGACTAGTGGAGAATAAAAAGGGCAACAGCTGTACTTCTTGCACATTTTTTTCTTTACATTGAAGAAGAACCAACTAGATTGGTGATGATGGTTGGCAAAAGGGTGGTGCTGATGGAGATAATATGATGATGATATTGTGGTAGTGGTGGTGGGTCACCAGAGGAACTTCTGGAGCTAGAGTCGAAGTGGATAGGAGCCCTAAAGCGTCATTCAATCTGTGGAGGGTTGAATATAGATGAACCCTTTTAAGATGCACCATTTAAGAAATCTCCCTTTTACTACTTTAAGCAACCAGTGCATGGTTTTGTGTCCCCACTCCTATTCACTTTTCCGGGAACACAGTAAATGTTCTACAAGAGATTTAGAGATTCTTGTTCACAACTGTACATTTGGGCTGTTGTTCTATTGTACATATATACTTAGGATATTCCTGTGTTACTTTTTGATATTAGACCTGATAGTTTTGGCCTTATCATGTAATCAAAAGGAGAGCACAATTTGTTTCCAAATAAAAGAAAGCACAATGTCACTCTTAGAGATAAATCTTAAAAAGTTGTATATACCACATCAATACAAAAGACTGACAACATGAAAATCTTACCGATCCATTTGACCATTGTTAATCAAAAAGCACAAAATTCGAATTATTCTAAAAATGTATTATTTTATTTACTTTTAAAAAATTGAAAACCCTCTCCTATACAATAAGTAAACCATTTAATTAATATTTTCTTGCGTAGACAGCAATACCCTATTTACATTTTATGTTTCCTTTATTGCCCTAAAGAGAAATCAATCAGAATTAAACATTTGGCTAGTGATACCAACTTATTCATTTTCTATCATATCGAGTTCTTCATATCATTATTTGCCTCTTTTGATGTATTAGGTCTGTCACTGGTGGGCAGTTGCCAAAGTAGCAATTTTATGAAAAACGACATCTTCTTCCAGACAAAAATCCTCTTGTCAGTAAATTATACAAACTTTTATGACATGCTGCCTGTTACATTCTCCACTCAGAATTTTTTAGACAAATATGCAGTTTGGATGCAATACTTGTGTCAATCTTAAGAGAATTTGAGTCGTATAGTCATTGCAAAACTTTCTGATCTGTGAACTGATTTCTGTGTTCTATCCTAACTAAAACCAGAATGTATCTCACTATGTTCCAATCACAATGATGCCTTTCCTAATTGCACATTCGAAAACAAAACAGACCACGTTCACAGGCACCATGACTTAATGGTCACTGTTAGTATGCCATTCAGCTGCCTAAGGATCACAAGAATACCATGTCTTACATTCATAAAATCCTGAAGAGCATTTTCTCAATGTCAAATGTTTGCAGTCACTGTGATGGTAATATTTATGTTCCAAAATCCGAAACAAAACACTTCAACACTATCTTAAAAGTTTGCAAGCACAGTAATGCTATGCTCTACAATGCAAAATAGGGCACTTTTTCACCATGTTAAAAATTTTCGGTCACAGTGATGCCGTGTCCTACAATCCAAAACAGAACACATGTAAAAAGTTTGTATTCATAGTCATACCATGACATTCTGGTCCTCCAACAATCGAAAACAGAACACTTTTCACCATGTTTGGAATAACAATGATGTAATCTGTAAATACTGATTTGTAACGATGTCCAAAACTAGCGAAATAAGAATAACTAGTGCTGGAGAAGTAACAACCATACTTATGTGACTATAAGTACAAAAACAAACAAGACTGCACACTTTTAATGAGAACAATTCGTATGAGCTGTGTTGAGCAAGTGTGTTACAATGTTTCCATGAGTGCAGGTGCAGCAAGTGGGCTATGTCTAACAAGCCTGGTCGGAGTGGGATCTTCATAAAGTTTGCATTTTCTTTGGTAAGCTGGCCTGGTATTATGTACGCCTGGACAAAATCTGTTTATTTCTTTCAACCAACATCATTTCATATGTTAATTCAGTTACCTTTCTTCATACCGACTTTGTTGTGGTTTATTAAATAATAAAAAATGCATACCAGGGATAAAAAATCAACTTTCCATCAATTACAGTCTGGAAAATGGCTGTATCAAGGTACTGAAAAAGTTAACTTCAAATCTCAAAGAAACGAGATGTGATCAAATCACCATTCAACTGAATAAAAGAGTGAAGCAAGACTTACGATTACATCAAAATATTAATTAATAAAATTAAAACCTTACATGTGGCAAAGAATAGCAGAAAGTGCAACTTTGGCAGACTGAGTAGCACAGTAAACATATGAAGCTGACCAATTTTCATATCAAGTAATTTATCAGCTGATGAAAGTGCTGGATCATTCATTGAGAAACCCACAAGATCATTATTTCTCAGCAGATGCCTGAACACAGGACATAACAATAAAGTCAGTGCACACACTACAAATCATTATGTAAATGCATGCTTTATGACCGTGGAATGACAGATGGTCTATTATAATACTAATAATAGATTCCAGTATTGCAAACAAGCATGTCAATATTTCAATATCAAATTTGACACACCAACATGCAAACAAGATATGACTTGTTCAATTCTAAGAATAAAATATCTTATTTCATATAACTGATTTTTTTGGAGGTTAAGGGGGAATTTTCAAGCCTGTAATTAACTTTAAGTGAAGCAGAAAAAATTTTTTTGAAAAAATAAGAAAATCAGTAACATGATTAAAATTTTCAATTTTTCCCATAGACCAACTTCTAGAGAAAGCAGTCCTAGAGGAGCTAGAGAAATGTTATTACAGAAATTTTGATTAGTTCCTGATATATTGTGGCCCATTACAACACCTACCATTAGCCCATGATGATGTAGATAATCTAAGATAATAACTGCAAACTGAATGACAGACTCAGTTGAAACAATTAAATGTATCATTATAGTCCCTCATAACGGTCCAGCCAAAACAGCCAGTGGCAGTAAGTGAGTCTTAAAAATTACTTAATCAATTCACTCTCACATAACAAAAAAAAAACATTAAAAAGAAAGAATTCAATGCTGACAGTTCCTACACACTAGCCTTTTCCATAACAGTGTTGAGTTATATATTTATTCAGGAAATATGGTTTACCTTCTGGAGAAGTACTTGTACTCATCCCCATCTTTGTGAAGCAAGACTCTTTCTCCATCATACTTTGTTTCAATGAAGTACATTTTATTATCCATGATTTTTTCAACCTGGTTGTAAGAGAAATACTACTTCATAAAATTATGGCAAGTTCTTGAAAAACGAAAAAAAAGAATATCAAACATCTTCATTCTTGTTAGTAATTCGTAGAACTTAATTTATAAAACTCTAAAAATCTGCACATGAATAAAACATCACTTAAACTTTTGTGAACTTGTCATGCCTTGAACATCAGCTTTCAATTCACATACCCCATATCTGTTTAATCTGCAACTACATGGGATCGTTCAAATTAATGGTGTTATCCATCTGAATATAAAAACAGAGGCCAGCTTTGTGAAAATATCAAAATAAAATCGAATGAATCTTTACAAGACACCATATTATATACTGAATTTTAATTTTACAACAGTTAGACAAAATCAGGTAAAAAAGGAAAGCTGTTTACTTGTATCTTCAAATGAGTTTACGGTTTCATAAGTCAGCTAGTTGAAAATTTTTACCTTGTCTGGTGAACCTCTCTCACCCAGCATTGGGGAAAAAGGTGAGAAAACTGTGATGCCTATTTCATGGGCTCTTGTTTTTGGATCTCTCAACAAACGACACACCTGCAGGGAAAACAAAGGCATTTCTGCATTTTATTTCAACTGATCAACTGATAAGTCAGTGATATAAAATTAACCCACAGATACTAACTGCATATTGACAGAGCAATTTTAAAACTGAGAATACAACAGAGATATTCATAGAAAATAATTGATGCTGTCAGTTTTGCCACCAGTTTTGCAGTTCTATGCTAAGCATCAGTGATACGATCACTCTCCCTTCTCCTTCCACTGGCAATCTCCATCTGCACTCTGTCCTGCCCATTGTGTGGGTGCCAACTCACACCTGTTTTCTATTTTTGCGCTCGCAATCAGAAGTGTTGACTGTTATATAATGTTACAAAATTATTACATTAATAAGCAGATTATACGTCTGAGTTTGGGCCTCATCCCTAGGTCATATGCCAATCATCAGCTTGCAGCATATATCAAAAGATTCAGCATATCGATATGAAGAACTGGTCGTGGTCGGAATCAAAGGTCTCAAAGAGGATGGCTGGTGCACGGCAGCTTGAAGCAGATCACTTACTTTGCCGCCCCAGCTTGGCCGACCTCGTCGCCTTGACCCCGTCACACTGGGCTGCTCCTGGGGGGCAGCGTTATCATGTGTCCCTGGGTCAATTGCTTACCTTTTGTTTTATGTGTCCTGACTGTAACGTATTAATTCACACTCTGAATATAACATCATCGCTTAAAAGTGAGGACCACGAGCTTCACAGACATATAAATTTTATAATGAAAAGTTTCGGATAAGGCAACACAATAGAAGATTCAGACAGTGGTTATTATATTGTTACAAAGTTGGAAAGAGGTCAGTTCTGAAAAAAAAAATCATAAAAAATACACTGTAAAAGATTCCACATTCCAACATTCACAGACAGAGACGGTAAAAGTCCATCTTCCACATAAAGTAATGAAAACGCGGTGTAAACTCGATTTAATTCCATAATGAACGGTTACAAGTGGCTAATGATAGGTATCTGATTATTTTTTATTTCGTATTGAGGGAAATTTGGCCCTGTAGTATAAGTTGCTTGCCTGTGCCAGTTACCACAATAAATCTTTTTATCCTCTATATCCACCCTGTTTCTTTCTCTCTGCCACCTTGAACTAGAGATATCCATTTGAGACATGACTGTCGATGTAGTGAATGTAGAAAAATAAAATAAAGCCCACACAATGTAACGAATTTAAAAGAAAGAAAACTTTACAGTGATAAGGTGATTTCATGCATGTGTGATACATGTATAGATAAAATACAGCACTCCAATGATGCGAACAGATACACGTTTAGTTATACATTAAAGAAAGGCAAGAAAATTTCAATGATTTATACTTTATACAAATGATAATCAGTAATCATATAATGCCCCCGGTTGCATCTTTGCTTTCTCCCTCGTGATCTTGCGTCTGTTTGAAGCTGGCACCAAGGACTTAAGCTCCGGGACCACTTGAAGGTGATGAGCCTCAATGGTAGCTTTTAATCTCTTTGTTTTGTTTCTTATGCTATGTGCACGTCTCTGTTTGGCAATTCTCCACCCTGTTCACCCAAGAGACCCAGTCCAAATCCATATGATTCAATAAATGGCAAACAATGTTGTTCTAGAATGTGCAGCTTGGGTGTCATTTTGCCTGGAAAAATCTTTCTATATAATGTGGTGTAATATTTAACTATTGAACAAATTGCTGCCATTCTGTGTGGTCTATTTTGTGTGAATGTGACATGTGACTGTGGACTGCATCAAAGACTTCACTGAGTTGATCAAATTTACGTCTGATTACAAAAGCATGATCTACTGTTGATTGATCTTCTGTGAATTTGGTTACACACTGCAGAATGTGTTGTGTGAGGCTTGTAAAAACTGATTTCTGCATGTATTTGTAAGAGTGATTATGTATAAAGGCCCTACTGTGATAAGCCTGTGGAACGATGCTTACAGGTTGAGCAGACTGTCAGGACTAGACCTTAATGCAAGTGTGGGAATTGTGATTTTATCCAGCTGGTTTTCATATTTACTGAACTGACACTGGTAATGTATGCGCTCATCATCTGATTCTGCAAAAACTGCAAAATCTTGTAAGAGTATATTTTTAAATTTTTTTTTCAAAGATAGAACAAAAGTGTTTAATGGGTTGGTGTTTTGTGTATATTTTGTCCTTGCCAGTGCATGTGCAATATCTATGTCCAGCTTGTGTGTTGCCTCTTCAAGGAGGTTATGATGTTTGAGAGTAATGCTTAATAAAATAAAACTAGTGATGTTTCAATGTCAATCAGAGGGGCTCTAACACAGTTATGAAAACGTCTGGCGTTAATTTTTCCTTTCCCATATGATAAAAATCTTTTGTGATCTGTTTTAATCATCGATACTGTCCTTTTTCTAGCTTCTGTCCGTTTGTGTTTGAGATCTTGAGTCGATGTCAAACACCAAAGGCTTGGATAGGTTCTATTTGGGCGAGAGAGTCCATAAACTTTACAAAAAAAATCATAATTGCATAGTGTTTGTCGGCAACATCAGTGTCAATATTAATTCGACAGAATAATAAATCATCCTTATAAGTTTGACAAGAAAAACACTGCTGTCTGCATCTCTTTGGTTTTATACATATGGTACCGCAAGTCTGACAGAGTTTATTTAGATTGGCTGCATAGACTTCACTGGAATGATGCATGATAAACTGCAGCAAAAAGATAATCCAGAATAAGACCATTACACATAATCTTACAATAAATCCATAAAAATGAATTAAATCAAAAAAAATCTTATGGCACTTAAAAGTGTGGTTTCCCAAGAAAGTAATACCAGTAAAAACTGATCTCTTATGAATATCAATTTTTAAATATGATTTTTTTTTTTAATTCAAAACTGAAGAAAGGAAAGATGTTATTTACAAGAGGTTTTCAGGCACTCACAAATCTGTGATTTTGCGACATAGAGGAAAATTAACACCGGGGGGTTTGAGAGCAGAGATGTAGCTTTAATTTGATACCTTGAACTGGAGGTATACAACATTTGAAACTGGAGAACTAGGGTTATGTAATAAACTTGATCAAAATGAAGAAAATTACTAGTTTAGTGACACTAGCGGGGAAGGCCGTGACCACCCACTGTGACCAGCGGTAGCCCCCGGTCCAGTGAACTGAGCTGGTCGCCTCTGGGGTCAAATTAAGTGATCCGCCTTGAAGAGAAACTGGGCAGCCGTGGGTGGTAAACTGAACCTTGATGTAGTATTATGTTTTCCTGCACACGGAAGACCACTTTTTGGACATACCTGGTCCTGCTATTAGCAGTGAAATGGTGAATTAATATGGTAGAACTGACCAACTACTAAAAGACAATTTTCAGTATATTTGACTATCATTATAACAATAAACAACATACTGTGCTGGCATCAATTCTAATAATATTTTCCACAAACAATGAATGCCAACAAGATTATCATGATATATAGGCTGACTGTTTACCTTCTCAAGATTATTGTTCACATTGTAAAGCTCTTCACCGTCTGGGTGATAGACACTGAGCATTGACGCCTGACTCAATCCGATCTTCAATTCTTTCATAATCATTCTGATTAGCCATTTCTGTTCTATAGCACTCAGGGATGTTAACAAATGCATCAGGTGTTTATGGACTGTTTCTTTCTCTTTGTTAGCATTGCCAGTGGCAATTGCATCTAGATCTTTATTCACTTCGTCAATTGTCAGAGATCCTTTGTCTGGGCAGCGATTCTTAAGCACAAAAAATGCTACATTTGCAAAATCTCCAGCATCCTGAAATGAAGTTGCATGAGCACATATTAAATTCACATTTATTTAAAATAGTGGACAAATTAAATACTGAAATCTGTCAGGTAAGTGCATGTTCCCATCATTTTCTAATGTTTGAAACAGTTTATGCAACATGATGTGGCTCAATGTCAGACTGTTACATAAAAACACAGACGGATTTATTTCCATTCCTGAAAAAAAAAAAAAAAATCAAATGGCTCACTTTATAGTCCTAAAATTTAATTTATAACCTGAACAGGTAGCACAATCCAATTAATCATTACAATGCCAGAACAATGGCTATACTTTAAGAAAATCTTGGTATGACAGACTAGTTTTAAATTTCCTTATAACTGTGTAACCCACAAGAAGCAAATATTTAGAAATTTAATTTTTTTAGCTACTTACTGCTCTAGCAGTTTTAGGTGCTTTAAAATGAATAAGTCGATTTGCGTCTGGGCTGTCCTTGCCAAGGCATAAAACTTCAATCAGAAGTTTAGCAAAGGTGTGCTACATTGATAAGAATAAAAAAATATACATGTATACAAACTGACACACAAATGTCATTTTATTAGAAAAAATTGTTGGTTCAATGAAATGCTAATCAAGCAAAACTGGTCCTTGTCAGTAGAGTGATTACATTTTGTTTTTTTCGTTCTTGTTCTCTTGAATTAAACATATTAAATTTTGTGATTCAGAAACATTCTGACTTCAGTGAATAACTTTTGCCTGCGTTGAAACTGAACTCAATGGCTCTTATCAAACTAAAATGATTTGTTCATTTTTTTTCAAACGCTTTTCAGCGATGAAACTTTTGATGTTTAGTGATCTTGGCCAAAAAAAGTTTGTTATGACATTACAAGTTTTCTTTACAGAAATGTAAACTATGCCCTAAGATACTCCACAGTGGTACAGATCAATTTAGAAATGGAACTTACCATGGGTATTGTTTTTTATGAAAGCTATTATAGTATTAAGACAAGGTAAACTGAGAAAAAGATGTATGTTCAACCTCTTTGATGCCATAGGCAATTCTTTCCTTGTCAAGATGAGGTAGCAAAAGTCGCATTGCAGGATAAAAGGAATCATCCTGAAAAAAAAAAAGACATTGCGAGAATTTGTGTCAACCGGATCAAGTTAAAATATTCATTGATTACAACTGATCAGACAAACAAAGAAGACTCAAACAAAAAAGTAACAACAGTTAAGTTCATGGTAAGCATTGAAAACTGGGCAGATATATACACTATTATGGAGAAATTGTGCATCACTGACCCCCTGGTTATCTGACTGATACATATTGTTTGTACATGAATATTTATGTAATAACTTCAAATAAAAGTTCAACATATAAACTGAATAGCTCTATACTACCACCTACCGTACTGATGTCACTTTTGTGTAGCTGTTCATGAAACTCCCGCCATTTGTCGACAAAATCTTTAAGAACTCTTTTCTTTTTGTCATTTCCTTGCGTTTTTAGAGTCTTTTCTAACAACCCACACAACTCTGAGAACTTGACATTAGCAGCAACTGTTGTAGTCAAAGCAGCAGCCATCAGTCTTGTTCTGGATACTATACTATGATTCAGCCCAAATTATTACTGCATGAAATAAATCACAGTGATTCATAATCTTAGGATGCTTCAAATGTACTATTCTGTTTACAGTAATCCTTGGAAATGTCACTTGGAATTATCATTATCGTTCTCATCTAGATCTAGATCTGATCTAGATTTTAAACTCAGGCAAATAATGCTGACATGCAATTTCTCAAATCAAACAATACTTAAATACTTAATGAAAAAAATCAGCTTGATTTTTTAAATTTCTATGATGACCAAACAGGAAAATACATTCTTTGCTTTAAATATACAAGGTAGATTTGCAATTCCCTCTATAATCTGAGGAGGTGGCAAAGAGCAAATAGTGGCCTTGTGTATACCGTACCAGACAAACATGTCCTACTAGATCTTAATTTTCTGTACCATTTAGATTTACATCTTGACTCTATATTTAAATCTTGATAACACGAGCTTAATATAGACTCCTAATGTACTGCCAACAAACGAAAGGAATGGTTCAATTATGTTTGTTTCCATTCGATCTTGGCGAGGTGACATTTCTGAAAGTACATGTATAGATCTTTAGGTCCAGAGAGTCTAGATCTAGGATTTACTAATTTGATGGTTTACATTTCAAATTGGCGATATGGCGATAGATATAAATCTATATCTATCAAAGTATCTTCTATAGATATCTAGAGCTGGATCTAGATTTAGTTAATAAACTACATAGATCGAGATCTAGATCTAGATCGAGAGGACTGGAGAGTGCGCGTCAGGGGGGTGTCGCGTCACTATGCGCGCTGTCACAAATTTGAACCAATATCGGCCGATTTAACGGTTTTGCAACGCCGATGCCTCCTTTCGTCTGCTACTTTCTTTAGACGTGAGATTCCATCAATACCAACAAAGCTCAACGATATCTGCCCCAGGTAAGACAACTGCTTACATAAAGTCACTGTAAATTTAAGATAAGTGATAGACCGTTCATAGCCCTATCTCCCCATTTTTATGTTTGGTTGGATGAGGAAGAGGAAGTTGTGAGAAGGCATTAACCATTCCTATCCCATTTGCCAGAATGAAGTGGATGACGCGCAGACCCGCAAAAACAAAAATCGTCGGGTCACGCGTCACCCCATCTAAAGTGTGGACGTGAATAGCCATATTTGGCTCTTGGCAGTTGATCTTTGAATGAATTCAGCAACATTTTTTATGAAAATGTTTCGCAATAATATAATGGAATATGTGTAAGAATAGATGTTTTAAATTTAATTTAAAGATTTTGCAGTTTTTACTCGACCTTTTTTATCCTTAAGTGTCAATGTATGGGGTATTTATTTCATCATGTTATTTACTTTTTTTTAAACTTTGCAAAATGCCAACCAAAAATACACCCTGGAAACATTAACAGGACCATTTTCATCACTTTTTTTTTTTTCTAAATTAACCCATTGATTGAATGTATGTGCGAGTAGAGTCTAGGTAGTAGGTACCTTTGTTCAAAGGTTTTGCAATGTTCTACCTTTTTTTTTTTTCTTCCTTTCTGTCAAATGTCAGTATATGAAATATGTTTTATCACTTTATTAACCCATCTCTCTAATTAATTGCAAGTCTTTTTTTTTCTTTCTTAAAGTGTCATATTCAAATATTTATTTTATCATTTTGTTTACCTGTCTTTTTTTGTATGTGTGTATTTCAGCTTGCAAAATGAATCAAGAAAAAAAAAAATACACCCAGGAAACGCTGAACAGGGCGATTGAACTAATTCAGTCTGGCCATATGACCATCCTAGGTGCTAGTAAGGCATGGTACATTTGGCAACAAGGTGCGGGCAGACGGCCAATTAAGGCCAAGCCCAAAACCGTCCTCTCCACAGAGGAAGAAAAAAAGGTAGTGCTAATGAGCCCATTCACACCAATGATATAAATTTATAATCACTGCCAAAAATGTATTAGGCCCATGAATTGATCAACGACAGTAAATATGTCAGCTATATAAACACACTTCTAGTTTTAATTCGCTTTTGCAAAATGTTTCATGAGGTTCCACCGTGATCAAATTTGAAGAAGTAAAAAAGAAAGCAATATCATATTTATAACATAATAATCATAATGCAACATATATAACAGCATAGAGTCAAGTAAATTGCCTCAGCTTGAGAAACGTACCACTGATGACAGAAATGAATTTCAGTAACGCTCATGTTAGTTCTTACATGCAACAAGCATCCAATTCTTCCGGAATATAGATAGTTTATTAATTATAAATAAATAGGTAATAAGTATTTAATCTATACACCATTCATGCACAAACACACATATAGATATGCATCAGTAAAAGTCAAATTTCAGTGAATCTTCATTTTCATGTGGCCATAAATCAGTGATGTATAGTGTTTTTATTTAATCTGTTACTTCTCGGATAGTTGACTGAATTTTAGAAATTTCCAGAAGAGAATTCAGCAGGTCCAAAGAGGACATCAAAGACCTGGTAAAATAAATTTTAGATGCCCGCATGGCAGACACTATATTCCAGGACAACCGTCCAGGGAAGGACTGGATGGCAGCTTTCCTGTCCAGACATAAAGGTGCATGACCTTTTTCCCTTCCATAGAGTACATTTTTATACAGTCTGGTTAAATTCAACCCCTCCAGACCACAAGAAATTGGTTGACTTTAAAACAAAATTAACATTGAACAATTTTTTTTTAAAGAAATGGACTGCCATGGGGATTTGATTAAAGCAAGATGTCATTGTAAGTGAACTTCTATTTTCAATGGACTGCAGGGTATTACACAATTCTTTCACCAAATTATTAAGAATATTTTTCTTTTCAGAAATTTCTGAAAGGGTGCCTGAAACCTTGGGCAGGGAAAAGACCACTGTCAGTTCACTGTCAGGACTATAAATACTTTATTGAAAATGTTGACCTCTCCCTGCTGAATGCTCCTGACCATCTGTACAGTTTTTAGTATCCCCAACAACTAAGAAGGTCCTTGCCTCATCAGGCACTAAGCAAGTGTACCAAATAACCAGCAGAACCAGGACCCAAGTGACGGCTTTGGCTTGCTATTCAGCACCTGGTGAATACCTCCCTCCCCTTTGTAATTTTTCCATATCAGAGAGATTCCCATTTTAACCCTCTGGAGGGATTTGAAAATGCTTTCTTTCAGAGGACCAAAAATGAGTGGATCTCTTCTGATGTGTTTTTTACATCGTTGAGGGATGTTTTCATTCCACATGTGGACAGCAAGCCGAAGCCCCTGGTATTGTTTGTAGATGGACACACTAGTCATGTCACCAATATTGAGATATGCAAACATTGCTGGGACAAGAATACCCTTTTGTACTATCTCTGATCACATTTTTCACATCTGATGTGAAACTTGATCAAACTTATTTTGGAGTTTTGAAGAGAACATGGTCGGAGGCAGTAAGAAAGTATATTCTTGAAACCAGTGAAGTTGTAACTTTACGCTCATTTTCAAAAGTGTTTTTTCAAGCAGGCTGCCAGACCTGAAATTGCTTTTTTGGGGTTTTCTAGGTCTTGTCTGTTCCCCTTTAATCCCTCTGTAGTTCCTCTTCTTTTGTCCTATCCCCAAACCAGACCATCTTAGAAATCCCAAAAAAGCAAACTCTTCCATCAGCCACTTCATGCCCTGATACACCATATTAATATTTCTCCACTGCCAAGCTGGATATCATGGAGGATATCTTGGAAATGGGTGCTGAGGAAGGACTGAAGAATATTAAAAGACTAAGGGAGGGTTGTAATGTCCCCAATGAAAATTACACAAAATGGACTGATTTGTTTGGAAGCCTCCTTTCCCCATCCCCTGGCCCCATTCACAAGCCACATGTTTCAGTCTCTTTCTCTGTTCCCATTTCCCGGACCTCATCCAAACCACCTCAGCCCTAAAAATCAAGCAAACCACCACTGATTAATGTTTAAAGATCCCCAGCTTTTTGAAAAAAGATCCTCCCCCAGATAAATGTATGCCCATGGCTTTAGGTAATAAAAAACATATTACAATTTTAGAAGGCAAAAAAAAAAAAAGAAATGAAGAAAGAAGGAAGGAAGAGACAGCCAAAAATGACAGGGAAAAAAAGAGAGAGGAGGAGAAAAAGAAAAAAGATGAGGCAAGGGAGACATTGAGGCTGGTGAGAGGGAGAAAAAAAGATGAGGCAGATGGAAATGAAGAGAAAGAGAAAGGAGAAAGAAGAGAAGAAAAGAATGAGGGGAAAGAGTTTGAACAAATAAAGGCGGGGTCGAGGAGTTGGATACAAGCAATGAAGAGGAAGATCTGGAAGATAATTATATATTGGAAAGGATAGGAAAACATAATGAGGATAATTTTTGGTGATGTCATTCTTAGAGATAAATATTAAAAACCTATATATATATGACAAACGAATAAAATAGTCTGACAGAATAACAATCTTACATATATTCATTTGATCTGACCATTGT
>JBCEWB010033810.1:0-14695 GCA_039654565.1 Peronia peronii | reverse complement strand
TGTAAAAGGACAAAACTAACCAGCTTATTGCCCCAATATGACCCTAAACTAAGTTTTGACACCATAAATAACCCTGGAGATAAAGTAGTTTTTAAAATTTTAAGACTCTATGATTAGTGTTTTTTTTTTTAAGATGACCACTGTTTCCATGGAAACCATCATTTTTTGAAAAAATTTGAAAGTGAAAAACATCTTTCTCAGTCATACACAACAACCTGTCAAAGTTTCTCTTCTTAGTCTGGTGAAATAACAATCTGAAATTTTCACTCGCTTACCCCTTTAAAAACTGTTTTAGTACATAGGACAACATAATTTTCAACCTGGATCGATGCTACTGAATGTATTTACATTCAATTTGATGTTGCATAAAGATTTGTGTTTCTATTTACATAGAATTGAAAATGGCTTACTAATTTTGACGTGTTATTCTAAAAAGTGATAGTAAACTTATGAGTGTTTGATCTGAATTGTACGTTTGATAGCATTACACATTGAAACACTTCTCTAAGTAACAGTTAGTTTAATCAACCAAATACTAGGATCAAAGTGTGCACGTTTACTATACACTTTAACTCACAAGGTAGAATTTTGATCTATATTCTAGGAATCTTCCATGAAGGTCGTGGATTTTCTTTCAGCAACATATATTTTCAAATAGCTGAAAGTGTAACACTGAGCTCGTATAATTTTCATAATTCAACAGTGTCACGATGTGTAGTCTAATAGCGTTTTCGCATTCATGAACAATTCATTTCGAACAGCCTAGATACACAGGCCATGAGTCATTCATTTGGCAGAGCCACGTGTTGAATGCAAGATTATGAGTGACTAGGTTGTCATGCGGCATAGTCTGAAGTTAGTGGCTTAGCAACATTTAAATTTAGATATCACTAAATTACTAAATTTAGTAACGTTCTCAGGCCAACGGATCATTTCGACAGCCTTTGAACACACGGGTATGAGCCAAAAATTTGACGAAAAGAATTTGAAATATCACGTGGTAGAGTCTAAATATAGATATTACTAAGCTGCTAAATTTAGTAACGTTCTCAGGTGAACAGATCATTTTGACAGTATGAGTCAATGATTTGGCGAACAGGATTTCAAGTATCACGTGCGACGTTTTGTCTTGTTTCCACACTTCGAATGAAAATTTCAACATTAAAACATTCTGTGTTGAAATAAAAGACTTTTTTTTTTTTTTTGGGTATGTGTGTGAAAGACAGAAAGAACTGGTTGGTTGAAAGAGGAAAACAAGTGGACAACAACTGTATACACACACACAAACATACACATAAAAGACACAAACATACACAAACAAACAATTAAAAATTGTTGAAAATCTATTTCTTGAAAAACTTTGTAAGTACACTTTTAATACATTTTTAAATTTAAGTACTTAAGCATTCAATTTCCATAGCTGTTTGATCAATACGTTTGTCTATATATGAAATTCTCTGGATGGTAAGGTTAAGGTAAACATTGATGGTTTTCAAAAACACATTTTCAACCTCTAGGCCGTCTTCACGACTAACCATCTTATCATCGTCTGAGTATTTAGAGATGACACCGGGGGTTTCTTCTTCAGGTTTTCGAATAACAATCCCTGAATGCTTCCCTTTTGCAGATTCATCCCATCGAAGATTCCTTTTGCAGATTCATCCAGAGAAGGGGTTAAACCTTGTTCAGCCAGTTTGTTATAATAATCATCCACTGCTGTTCGGAGTAGCTCCTGATGCAGCGATACTGATGTAGTGACTGCTTCTTGTTGTGTATCTTATTCTGGAAATGATGGTAAGTTCGAGTCAACGTCCACATCGTCGTCTGTTGGATCTATGTCGTTACGATCAAAAGCGGCATTATGAAACTCATAGTCCGCCATGTTATCATACTAAAGATTGATACCCAACTTTCAATGAAAGTTTATCAGTATGGATTCGAATGCATTCAGACGAAAACTTAACCCTTACCAACACTTGAGAGAACATTTAGGGGTTAAAGGTATGTGCCAATCGGTCATCATGACGAATAACCCTTGTATGATTGATCAGAATCAACAGCTTCTTGTACGGTTTCAAAACCTTGGCACTAATGATGTTATTGTTGCTGGGACGGCTAAGCTTGCTTTTAATATTTCTTTGACATCTAGTGACGCCAATCGAACAGTGGTTAACAATCTCAGTCATGCTCTGGTAAAGAAGACCAGGATCAAAATCAGCGGCAATGAGGTGATGTCTATCGATGACAGTGAAGTTTACTACTGCTACATGGGCCTTTGGAAGACGGATCAGGAAAGAAGTAATGCCTACTATCAGGGCATTGGCACAAGTGGGAATGTCAACAAAATCCGGCTCGGGGCCGAGGATAAAGATGAGTCTGTGTGAAAACAAAGCAGTTGCAGATGCCTATGGCAACCAGTACTTCATCCCCCTTGACTCTTGAGTTGCTCGAAAGTCATATGCCATTCTATCAGTTGGCCCTGGGAGACCAGCTCGAATACAAGCTAACCGTCAACGACTACAGTCGCGTACTCTACGCTGCAGATGATACTGACGCCAGCTACACCATCGAGAACATCTGATTCGAGTATGACATGGTCATCCAGCCCGAGCTCGCCCGTATGATCCGTAAACAGTATGCCGGCCGTCTGGTAATTCTGTACGACTGCGTCCTCAGACACTGCATAATCACCCCCGACAAGAGCGGCACTTTGTGGAACATTAACTTCAAAGTACCCACTCGCAGTATGAAAGGCATCTTGATGCTATTCGAGGACCCAACTATGCCCTTCAGACGGGACACCGAGAACTTCTACAACCCCAACATAACCAAGGTGGAGGTAACCATCGAGGGTGTACCCAACCAGCTGTACAGCCAAGACATGCTCCCCCATTGGCAGTGGGATGAAGCAAGGAAGTACTTTGCAGCCAGCTGTAAGCGTCATCCCGAGGTGGCTATGGTCGCGAAGGACCTAGAACTGTCATACATAAACATCGAAAATTTCTTCTTAAGCCAGTTCGCCCTTTGGCTGGACCTCCACTCCACAGACGCCGATCAGCTACATGGTAGTGGTCGGCATATTGAGAATACCCCAGTGACGGGGTGACCATCCAGATCATGAAAAAGGCAGAAACAGCCGGCACATTAAACATTTATCTCTACATTATTATGGATACGCAACTCAACATCGAAGATGGTCGATTTGTCTCAGCAGTCTACTGACCTCTTTCCAAGAGATCCTCATTTGGCTATTATCTGGGAAATGACCGGGTGTGGGAAAACCGCATTCATACTTAAACCTTTGCAAGGTCCCTATCGCAGTGTTTTTCAATACATCGTTATCTTATGCCCCACTATACAATACAGTTGAACGTATCAAGAATGTCCCTGAGTGTGGACTGATTCCCAGGTCTATGTTGTAGATCCAGGTGAAATCTCCAAGATTACCTCTGTGCCTTACATCTGATATTCCAGGGCTCACCAACCCTGTACATTATCGACGACTGCAGTGCCAGCAAGGCACTCACAAAAAAACAAGACATGTTACCAAAACTGGCTTTCTCAGGCTGCCATGCGGACTGGTCTGTGTGGGTCCTAACCCAGAATTATAACTTGGTTCTGGGTTGCCGTTTTTCACTGTAAGGATAGAGACAGCTTCGAGGAATGCCTTCGTGAAAGCAACATTGTTCCTCCAGAAGAGCGGGTCATAGTAAGGGAGCAGTTAAAAAAGACAAAACACGCTAAGCTGATGTTGAATAATGATCAGCCAGCTACTTGCTGAGTAATTACTAAGAAAATGTTAAGCAGTGTTAAGCAAATGTTAAACAAATACTAAGCAAATTAAATGTTAAGCAGTGTTAAGCAAATACTAAGCAGATGCTAAGCGATATTAAAGAGTGGTTGTAACATAATAGTATACTCACCATGTGGGAATTATTTTTGATAAGTTGTTGTCTGTCGCAAATAATCACACTTTTTGTGGTTATATGGGAGGCGTACCAATATATTAGAGTTCGGAGAATTTTCTTTCATATCATGCATTATATAACAACAAATATGCAGATGGACGAGATACTAGACCAAGTATTGGAAGATGAGGCTGTCCAAGTGAAACAGCCATTGGGTAACCCTCAGCCTAAAGTGTATTCTCACAGGAATAGACTTTCTGCCCTGGCAGCAGGAGGTCACATCAAACAATATCTTGGGAAGGAATTAATCGTGGACCAAATTGATTCGTTAAGCGAAGACGAAGTCGAGAAGCCCTGTGCTCGATACGATACAAGATTAAGCACTGCCATGACAAAAACACCAGCTTTACTCAGCAGAATGTCCTCATGGACAATTGTTGTACATACTGACAATTATATGGTATACAATCTGCAATTATTTATCTATCAATTTATTTGTTTAATATAAAGTTGTCTGTGGATATGTTTGCTAACACATTTTCAAATAATATATCTTATATGTGATTGTAACAAAGTCCCATTTTTTGAAAGGAACTCCATCTCAACAATATCTGTAATAAATTCTTTTTTAAAGTCTTGAGCATACTTTTTCTCATACCATTCTCGCAGAGCAGATGGAAAGTCTTCCAACTGTATAAAGTTACATCTAGGGTTTTTAGCCATCGCTTTTTGTTGGTCTTGTGTTAAGAATAATTGTTTTTTAGCCTCAACTACTGTTGTGTAGAAGTGATCTTTTTCAGCTTTACGCCTTTCATCCTTTTTCTCAATTCTTTGCACTTTCTTTATATTATTTTGTTTTTCAGATCAACATTTCTTGAACGCACTTCTATAATTGCTAAACTCATCATCATTTTTTTCTATCTGGCAAATGCTGCATGTCTTCATATCTGTAAATATTTATTTACCAATTTATTTGTTTAATATAAAATTGACGGCAGGAAACCATCTTGATCCAATAAAGTTAGCCTGTAAAATGGAAGCTCCCAACAAAAAGTGGTCCACCGTACCTCCTCAGGGTTTTTTGTGACTCATACAAAAAAGTTGTCATTGATGACAGGCAATAATTTTGATTTGATTAAGTTAGCCTGGTAGTGGTTCAGAGCTCCCGGCAGGCAACAGAGTATTTGATTTTTTGGAAAATAAAATGGGTTCAACAAAAAAAGTGGTTCAGAACCTGCTTTATGTGGAAAGATGATTGGTGCTGGGGGGGGGGGGATTGAAAGTCCCCAACAAAAAGTGGTCCAAAATCTCCATTCTAGACCACTTTTTTGAGACTGGAGGATCGCAACAAAAAGTGGTCCAGAACCAGCCTTTTCTATACTACTGGTCCAAGAGTGTTGGTGCCGACGCTCCTGGTGCTCTTTTTTACAAGTTGAGCAAGTTTTACTGGACTTTATCACTGATGATCTTGGGCATATTGCCTCACGTGCAGGATAAATGTGTCGCCATGAGTGGCTCTGTGGTGCTGAATGGCCTTATCTTCTTGCCATCTCGGGCTGTTCTTGTCGAACACTGTGTGTTCGCCTTGGCAGTTGGGACATTTGGGAGATGCAGTCCGAATCAGAATGTCCCCCTCTTCCGCGAGCACAGATGATGGCATGCCTGCAATGTGTCTGAGTGTGGCCAAATTGCTGACATCTAAAGCATCGCATGGGATTAAGGACGTAAGGGTCCACCTTCAGCTGAAGGTATCCTGCCTTGAAGCTTGTCGGTGGCGTTGGAGTGTCAAATGTCAGGATGATGGTGCTGGTACCTCTGCGGCGGTGACTCCTGCAATGCCCTCAATTCTTTCTTTTTTGGGGCAGCCATCTAAGTCTCGGTTTCTAATGATGCCTCTGGAGCTGTTCATGGGCACATCCAAAAAGGTTTTGACCTTCAATAGTGCCTCTGAATGGCGGTGTTCCCTGCATTCAACCAGCAGGTTGCCAGACTGCAGTCTGGAGATGTGTTGCTCTCCATCAGTGATCATGCATATGTGTTTACAGATCTGGAAGACATTGAAGTTTTTCGGTGGTCTGTCCATTCTTTCGCTGTGGAGCACCAAAAAGCGCTTAAAAGTATTTTGACTGTTTCCGGAGAAGGATGGGGAGGCATGGCCCCCATCCAGTCTCCGTTTGTATCTGCCAGACTGGACAGCACACTTGCGCTGTCCAGTCGGGACTTTTCATGAAGTCGGGGATTTTGGGGTGGGAGGAGTTTTGTTTGTAGTATCCATATATTTTACTTTTTTTTTGGCTTCGTCACCAGAGCTCCCCACGGAGTCCAACAAGGGAAAACATAATGCTTGGATATCCAGAGCTGAGTGCCAGGGCTACTCCAGTAATATACTCTCGATGGAACGCTCAGGCAAGTCCCGCAGGATTGACTCTAAGTCCCACTCCGCTAAGGAAGACAGAACCCGAATGACTGGGCGAATTTGGGCCTTATTCACCCGCTCGTCTCAGAAGAAGGCCTGACCGAAGCAGTGTGTTGGTGAGGGTACAGTCTGCAGACTGGGCCATCTCAACGACCAGGATCCCATTCTCCCCCCCTACGGGTCGCACCCCATGGTCAAAGGATACCTTTGTAATCAAGCAGAGACGGTCAGGCCTATGTTTTCACTGGACTGGGTATTGGTGGCAGTCGTGAAGGAAGAAAAGAGGAAAGAAAGCGGAACAGAAGATAGGAGCAAGGAGAGAGAAAGAAGAGATGTCTTCCCTGGAGTGTCGAGGATGGCACTTCATGGAAGATACCCTAGCGCTGCAGGTGGGAGCAGAGAACCTATTTATAAACCTCGGGCACCCCCCCTTATTTTATCAAGGTTGTCTGGCGCTGTCTGGTTACATAAGACACTTCTAAAAAATCTTGGGTTTCCATGCTACGAGAAGTTTGCATTGTTTGAGAGAAATTTTGCAAGTTTTCACAAGATCCTGGGATTTGACTATAAAATTATATAACTAGTGGAAATTCCAAAAACTAAAAAGATCCCACAGGCAGTGCCATTACCATAATCACGAGCGTAACTAGAGTAGATCTATTTTCAAGATCTAGATAGTGAACAGCTGCCCTCTTACAGGAGTCTTTCTTAGACCATGGGCACATTATTTATTGTTGTCGGTATTCTGATGTGCTGATTTTCCATCAGCAACTCTCACGCGACCACTCTATTGCAAGTTGTCAGATGTGAGGAATTAAATGTTGCGAACTTCGATCTCAATCTTTCAATAGCCACTGAACAGCAGTTTAACTTTCATCAGGAGCATTTGGCAACCTCTTTCGAACATCCGGTTTCACTATTTTCATGTGGGATTTTTATCATAAATTATTATAAACTCCGGATTGTCTTATAAACTCAAAAAAAGGTCGGCCAAAAAAAGAAAATCAGCAACGACCAAAAAGTCCGAATTCTGACTAAAGTCAGAAGTTTGACATCCCTGATGTATAATGTGTGTATCGGTGTGTGTATGTGTGTATAATATATAAATGCACAGTTGAACACAGAAAACTGAAACACACTTATCTCGAATTCATGGAAATGTCGAATGCCATTATGGGCCGTGTTTGAATTCCTATGTTTGCTTTGTACTATTACTATACATTTCTCGAAATCTCAACACAGATTTCTCAAACAATTTCATCTCATCTACAGAAGACAGGAGCAAGCAGAGAGATAAGAGATGTCTCTACTGGAATGTTGAGGATGGCACTCCATGGGAGACACACCACCGATGGCGAGCATACACTGCCTGCAGATGGGAGCAGAGAACCTACTTATAAACTCCGGATCGAGATATCCACCAACAAGGAGGTTGAAAGCTGTATAACAACAAGCTAAACCCCGGGCCCTTGCGGGGGATGGTGTATGTGAGTAAATGGTAGGGGTAGGCAGTGTATAGTGTGGATCTTAATTTTGGCCTCACTGAAGATGAAGCACCGGGACGTGGTGGTGTGGTATTTGGGCAGGGTAATGAATTAGGCCACACATGCTGTCTCAAACCTGCCTGCTCTCCCGCATTACGTGGGATCTTCCCGCATTTTGACTCAGTATCCCGTCTTCTCGCGCCGAGAACATAAATTCCCGCATTCGGACGAAGTCAGATATTTTATACTAGTTTTTCTGCATTTCATGCTTTGGTGTCATTCTGAATGCTGCCGGAGTATAGTTTTCACTCACAATATTGTGGTTGGCAATAAGCGGACTGTGCGATCTAAATGATTCATCCTGGGATCTTTCACTCAGAAGTCTGAGTGGATGCTGATGACCTGCTTAGCTTACGAACAGATCTACATGTACATGTCTTTACACGTACGTCATCGGACAGAAGACGATGGGCTGCCAATAACGTGCATCATAATGTTAGCCTGCTGGTCTTGTCTGCTTACTTTACGTAAGAGGGATGAAAAAAAAACAATAAAAAAAAAAAGACAGAGTCTTGGTGATTCCGACATAATTTTGGTGTGAAACTTGACCGGCCTGTCATTCTATTCGAATGTCCCTGCCAGCACTCGTGACAGAGAATGTCTCACTCAAGGGCTATTTTCTGTCTATGAAATGGCTATTAAACCTACTTCTTTTTATGATAGCTATCACTATCACTGCCAGAATTTACCCGCTTCAATGCCCTGCATCAGTTATAGTCCAGTCAGTTTTCCTCTCTCCATCCCTTGCTATCCCCCACCCGCACTCAGTCCCGCCAACTGTGTGAGCCCACTGGCACTGCCCTCTACTTTCCCTGGGCAATCAGAACACATCAAGAATCCGTTGTTCAATATAATTGTTACATGTAGAAGCATATAGATGTGAAATGCCAGTCAGTGGTCAGAGCATTGGATCAAGGCAAAGTGGTGATGTTGGGTGGTGGGCTGACCGTGAACCTACCACGTATTCACCTTCCCACCCTACAGTGAAGTGGTAGCGTGCCTTCTCTTTCAGAAATGTAAGAGGACGGCACAAAAGAACAGAAATTTGTGCAATGAATTTTCTAAACTTTTAAAAATAGCGCAAAATGCTCCAGATCTATACTTGAATTAAAGTAAAACTGTTCACAATGTGATGAATCTGCAAGGAATGTAAGAAATGCAGATCTAATTTAATGTGTAATATATAAATAACCCTGAGGTTCACATGCGGATTTTCAATTGGTTTGTTATGTAATATATATAGTAATTCTAAGTAGGAACTATGGATCGGTAAATTTCCCTCCTTTTCCCAGATTTCCCCTCCTTTTTGGAGTCAGATATCCCTCCTCCGCTGTTGTGAGGGTAGGCAGGTCTGCTGTCTTTATTGCAATGAACAACCATAGCCTACATGATGCGATGCATCCACAGCAAATTGTTGGGGTGGTAATGCCCTGTCTGAAGGATAATGGATGATGTCATGCAGATGAACTGAGGGGTGTTAATTCCTAGAATACTTTTTCAGATCGGACCACATTAGTGTCATCAAGGTTATGTCCCATAAGCAATCCTATTCCTTTGTCAAAAAGGCCATAACGGAAATCTTGAACACATTATTCGATCCCCAAGAAATTTGAGTTTTCCATGCTCAACTGTACATATATTCCTGCAAAAACCATTTTGATGATCTCACTACTACCTAACCCCCACTGTGTCCAATGACATTGAAATCATTGTCTCTATCAGATGATAGCACGCCTTCTAAACATAAACAGCCCCAGACTGAATGCAAATCAGGAATGAACAAAAGTGAAACGGTATAAAAGGAAACAAAGAGTAACCTAGAAGCCTCCTGGTCAATTCCCTTCCTATGCACAATGAAGCCATTTACAGGAGAACATCATCAATGGGCCAAACAAGAAATATGCAAATACCCAGCTCAAAATCTAACACAGTCAATAACAAAACGTCTTTGTGCAATGCTTTGAATAAACAGTGTCTAGCTCACGCATGACACTGGTGAAGACTGTATAGTGATAAGACTCGATACGTGATAATTTCTGTGTGCAAAGCAGCCGGCAGCGCCCTCAAATGGTAGAGGCGCATATGATGTAAACAATCATGGCAAACAATTGATATCAACTTGTCACATCTAGTTCATGTTCAGAGTGAATGACTACTACCTGATTATCTGGTGGATTTATCCTGATAGTCTCTTTGAATGAATGAATGAGTGAAAATAATAATACTGATTAAATTTTATATGGCTTTCTCTTGATATTTTTCATATTGTATAGATACTATTTCTCGTATGCCACAATAATGTCTGGGATTTATTACAATATAGTTTCTAACTGTGCTAATATCTGTAAGGGTTTCTTTCTGCTGAGAATGTTATAGTTGTTAATTTTGTTGTTATTGTATAACCTGCCTGAAATAAAATGCCACATACCTACATGTATCTGTGCTTTATCTAAAAGCATTGTGAGAATTGGTGATCAAATCCTTTATTGGTTCCCCTAGACCTGCTTATCATGCTGATGTCTTTAAAAAAAACATACACATATTTTCATTTCATCTATTAAGACTTTTCAAAGCTTAACAATTGTTTTTAAAAAGGTACAAAGGTTGTAGGCCTACATTGTGTGTGTCTATGTGCATAATTTTATAAAAGTTATAAATCAAATGTTATTTTAAATTTAAAAAAAAAACAACAACACTATTCTCCGATCTGTGAACAGTTAACTTAAAAAAACTGGCGGAGTTTTGTACTAAACCTTTAATAACTGTAAAATTATTATCTTTGAAGTAAGATAATTTCTAAGATAATTTTCGTGTATGTGTATGTGTGCATATATTTTTAGATTTAGATGTGTAAATAGATATACATCCAGGTATTCTGTGAGAGTGACAGACTGAATGATAATCTATGAATTCAAGGCATCGGTTTTATTAATGATTTTAATTCGTTTTCTTTCCAATTTGGTTCCAAGGTACAGAAAAAGACAGGTAGGACTATTTGTATGGTAACTGCAGTATATTCCTATGCGATCAAGACTACCTTTGCTATCATCACACATACTCAAAGGTGGTAGGCCTATTTACCTGTTTGCATGCTTTCTCTACTGAGACGTAGAAGCGAGTTCCAGTCTTATCATAGCTTAAATAGTTTAGCATATCAATGAGTGGTGATCTTAGTTGTAACATGAGCTCTCTGATATAGACAAAGGTTGTTTGTTCACGAAGCATGGTAACCAGCAGGAATTGTAAATATCTGACTAGATTTCCTGAATTTGAAACACATTTACAATTATTCTATAAAGCTCTCTTTTAATTTCAAATTTCATAACAAAATTTCTACTGTTGTTGCTCTATACAGTTGGGATGTGATTATAATTTCTCACCAAAGATGCTAATTTATTGCTTTAAGTTTTCAATAAATTCACAGCCATATGCAATAATTTGATTCACAATTTCAGTACCGTCACATTTAGCATTAATTACATACTGCTAATCATAATACTAAACCTTACCATCTTCCTCAAAATCACTGAGTGAATACACTTCTTCCACAAAGTGTAATTTCTTTTCACCTTTCATCTGAACACCATCTCTCTCCTCGAAGATACCAGCTAGATGGGGAGTGGCTAGATGCTGCCAGTGCCTCAAGGTCATGGATCCTGATGGGTATAATATTATTCTTATTTATGAAATTACATGTACGAGAAAATTAAACAATGAACAAAAACATTTATCATCAACAATGAAATTATAAAAACAGCATGTTGATACAATATTCAAACTCCACACTTTCCAGTCCTTTAAAGCCCCTTTGAAATTTGAATACCTTGATATTCCTGAACTTTTTGGATATAGAGACATCAGGGTGTCGAAGGTTTTCAAGCCTGATCATGAGTTCATAATATTATAATGGAGGTCACAAATCATGCTGATGCAATAGCATTGCATAGTCACATTGCCCCTATTAACAATAATCAGTGATTTTAATTCTTTAAATCTGTCTTTTTCAATTACTATCACTCATTTGCCTGTTCTATATTCAAGAATCATTTCCACACTACAATTCTATGAAAATGCGATGCTCCTGTGACTCTTAGTTATTATGCTATGTTTGTTTGAAAACATTACATAAAATCAACAAATTTGAACCAGTATTTCCTGAATATTATCCGAAATTACAAAAAAACTGGCAGCATATACATAGATACTTTTGTGCCTGTAAATAAATTATTTTTATATTGCACAGTGCAATTTTTGTAACCACTAAAAGAGTAGTGTGCCATAATAACTGATTAAAAGTGAAATCTCAGTTGTGAAATAGTACTATAACACCACATTTAAACTAAAAATGTCAGTAGAAACTACTACTATTACCATTGGCATTCTATGATTTCTCTAATGATATGTATTCATACTTCAGAAGTGATAGATAGTCTAAAGGCAGTATAAGCCTTTTGTACGTGACTTGGAGAGAAATTCGAATTCAAATTACCATCTTTGCATCTTTGACCAGATCGACCACCTGACACCTTTAGGGCTAATTGAAAACCAATTCAGTATTTCTATAGTGTTACACTTAAAGATCCAAATAATGGATGGCAAATATGAAGAATACATATACATAGTGAGATCAGTGAGTGAACTTTACTGAAAATGTAGCAGAGAGAACAAAATGGAAAAAGACGGTCATGTCAGAACGATCCCACAATCTATGACTAACATGAAGATCTCACATACTCACTCATCACTCAGACCAAAGTCTGTAGAAACATCCCGCATGTCATTATTGAGGAAGCTGAAAGAGCTGACCTAATATTTAACAGTCTATATCAGTCTTGAGCAAAATCCCACCCACTCATCTTATACACCACAAAAACGAAAATGAGTAACTTTATTCATCCATAAGGAAATATATCTTGACAAGTGCACAAAATTCAAACAAAAGATATGAAGAGTACAAAACAAGCATACATTTGATACTTTTTCTATGCATATGTATATATATATCGCTGGTGGAGTGATGAAACCTTGTAACCCCAGAAAGGAAGATTTTACAGGAGAGACAAAAAACTGATTTACTTTTGGATAAGAAGGTCTATACGAATCAAATTGCTACAGATAAATGAAAACACCTTTGGAACTTGGTTACTACTAAGAAATCACTTTTATACAATTATATGGCTATGAGGTTGGATGCGAGGTTTCATTACACTATTTTTGTCGTGATGAAACCACGTAACCATCGGGCGGGAGGGTTGTGAGGTTTCATCATGACAGAGTTTGTGGGTTTCGAGTTTTCAGGCAGCTCAATTGGTTGTATGTAGGATGCGTGAATTGTTTGAAGCAACAGAAACTGATAAAGATATTTTTTTCAAGACCGATTGGTTTGAATCTGAGTCATGGCCAACTCACGTCAAATAAATGTTGGAGTAGTCGGAAGAGCAATGATGACTACAAAACACAAAGTGGAAATGGGTTTGGTGACATAATGTAGAGTTTGGCTTTGAATCTTAATATAGATTAGCAATTAGTGTAGTTTGTATCAGTGTACTTTGGCAGGACTAGTTACTTCCGTTTGGGGGGGGTGTTCTGAAATTGGGTTTTTGCTCAAAATATTTGATTTTGAGTTTTTGTTTTCTTTTAAAAGTTCGGTATCTGCTGAATATAAAAATGGTATTAAAAAGTTGATATGTCCATTCTTAGGTGTGGGGAGGGTGGTCAAGCAAAGGTTGACCTGCCCCTCTGCCATCCAGCTCTTGCTCGTCTGGTGCTCTTTATTCAGTGATAGATCATCACTGTTTCGCTGGCTACGGGCAAATTGCATATAGAAGACTTGATTATGATCTCCTTCACCAATATCGGGAGCCCCAGTGCCAGGGGTGGACACTGACTGACCATCTAAGGCGCTGACCACACCGAATATCAAGGAAAATGTTCACATGGGCCTCTGAAACAGACTTCCCACGGCCTAATGTGGGTTAAATATGCCATGTTTCTGCTGTTTCAGAGTGCAATAGTGGATTATCTGTCACAAGAAGGGTAAGACGCTCTTGGTTTTGACCGAGGAAGATATGGCGGCCATATAAAGCCCTCTCTGGACCCTAAAATGACACATCGGACGCCACGGAAGTCCTTTTGCTGATGGGGGTAGGGAAGTGAAAATGGAGGAAAAATGGGAGTAGGGGGATAGAAGAAGACAAAGAAGGCATAGAAATCATGGAAAAGGGTCTAGAAGGTGAAACAAACATGTGTTGGGGTTGAAAGTCCGATCAAAAGCTCTTTACAGCTGTTTTTCTAGTGAAAAAAAATTTACATGCGTTTCTCTCAAAATGCGTTTTTTAGCGCAAATATGCTAGTTACTTTTTTATTTATGGAGCAATTACCATGAAATTTGGCATGATTGTAGAACAAAACAATATCTAAATTTTGTCTGAAGGAATTTTTGATATCATTTTAAGTTTTTGAGAAATTTGAGATTTTGGGGTCAAATTTTCGAAAAATCTGTGACAGTTTACATACCAAATTTAAAATACTGTAGAAAAAAAACTAAGCACTTTATAAAAAATCTGTTCTGTCAAAATTTAGATATGGAATGGTAAAACATGTACACAAAATTAAAAGCACATTGGTTGGAAAAGTTCAGAGCCTATGGAAGGTATGGTTACGCAATATCGAATAGCAAAATCCAAGATGGTGGCCATTGCCATGGCAACCATGAGTGATTTCAAATTTTTTCGATTGTTTTCCTCTAATTTGACCATGCTGAATTCGATGGTAATGGTCAATATCATCTCCCCCCAGTGGTTTCCAAAATGACTCCCAGGACCCCC
>JBCEWB010033699.1:0-11811 GCA_039654565.1 Peronia peronii | reverse complement strand
AAGAACTGCAAGAAACCAGTTCAAACACAAGGGCATCAATCTTTATCAGTTCATCCAAGAAAGTGATCAAGCTATTTATAGAGCAGTACAATGTGGTTTTTACCCCTGTTAATGGAAATTGTTTTGTCAATATTGCATTTATATCTGCGGTAGTCATTCAAGTGATGCTGGCCTCATGAATGTCCCTACCTACTGGTTGCTTTAGCTTTATTTTGTTTTGATGCGGGTGTCTGTAAATATTTTTGTTTATGTTGTTTTTCTTCTACGGGTCCTAATTGCTGCAGATTTCATATACCCCCATGGTTGTTCATAGACTGACTCATACACAGTATCGTGTAAGTGCTCATGAAACTGAAAGCATAACAAAAAAGAAAAACAAAAGACAAATGTTTGAAATATAGTCTGTGGTTTCCCAGTACATGAGTAGATATTAAATTCAGTTTCATTGTTGTTGTTGTTGTGGTTGTTTCTCTCTCTCTCTCTCGTTTATTCCTATGCTTCTCGAATATCAGTTCAATAAGGAGACAGGGTGCTGGGATATCATATGTGGTGTGACGAGAAGAAAAAAAAAAGGAAATAAAAGAAAAAAAAAAAAAGAAAAGAAAAAATCCCCAGTCAATTAAAGTCGTATTAAGCCCTTATGCACGCTGATCACATTTCATTGTTCTCCGTCAAAAAGCTTGCCACTTGGAATCCCCAAATGACACGCCGGGAACTGTCGATCAACCGATCAACCTCCAGCCAATAACGACGCCCGTCGCTCTGGTGAATGGGCGGGGTTTAGTTACAATTCGCGGTGACAACTTGGCGGTCGAAGAGTCAACGGAGCCAGCCCTCGGCTTGCGACTCCCGGTCTCTGATTGGCAGCCGGCGAGTGACGAGGTCAACCCGAGGGCATACGGCGGGGACAAGTGATTGTGAAACAGGCTGTCCTCGCTTGACGGCCGAGGGACAGGGCATGGCTGACTTGCCAACACAAGAGCCCTTGCGCTGACTTCTGATTTCAACTGTTACTTTCTACGTTGCCACCACATTCTCGCAGTGCTCGCCGTGTTGGAACCTCAATTACGGATTTCAGTGTTTTAATTAGAATTTAATAAGACTAAGGAACTGGGGATTCTACATGGTTTTTCTACTGTGACAGTAATTGTAAAACGTGGTCTGTCGTATCCAAAACTTTAAATTAATTTTAAAATTACTGTGTATTCCGTTTCACTTTTAACATGTAAGCTTTGACACTAATTGCAGAAAGACTCAAATAGGAATTCTTATCAGTTGATTTCGGATCTAGATCTAGATCTTTGACGCTCTTGTTTTGGACGAGAAGTGCGGCATGTTCAGGGCCGTCAATAGCGGACTATGACATTCGTCAAGGCCTATAACTGTGTGTTATTCAATCCCATTGGATCTGCCGGCGACGTTTTACTCATCGCTGAGAAAAGTTGGCCATCGTGACTCACCCTCAGGGCTGGTTACCCCTAACTGCAACATCGGCCTCCTGTGACTGTTTATTGTCACAACCAAACCAACTTTTCGTTGACATCATCGTCGTTACTACTTTTCTTTGTTATCAACTGAATCTGAGCTACTGACGAGATGAATCGACCCACAGGGACTTCCAGTAAGTATTTAGATTTATTATAATCTTGTTACCCGTATTTTCTAAACAAGCGAATGATCCACCCAGAACGATCAAATTTATAGAGAATGAGTTATTATAGTTAATTTGTTCATGCATCGCCTCCCAGGCCGAACGAAACTTCCACAGGTGGGACTGATAAAGTAGTGAATTAAACTTGGAGAAAACAATAACAACAAAAAACGACAACAATAGTAATAACAAGAAAAAAAATAAATACCAAAGAATTGGAAGACATAAATTATTGCCATTATAATGAATATAACACAACGCAAACTCTTGTAACTTAAAGATCCTGTTTCTAAAAACAGTACTTTTAAATTCATTTTTCAAATGTCTGAAAAAATAGATCTGAACATCAATTGTTGTTTACATAATAAAGAACCGTAATCGCAGTTTAAAACCTTTGCTTTTTAATTTAATTTCTCAACACATATTTTTAAAATTACTCTTCGATTTTTTTTTTTTTTCTTTTGTTTGTTTGTTTGTTTGTTTGTTTTTGTTTTGTCTTTTTTTGGGGGGTTTTGTTTTTTGTTTTTGTTTTTTTTTCCGTGTGTAAATAAATGAAATGTCAATATGTCCCAAGAGGAAAAAAATGTAGGTAAAGAACTGATATAAACTTATAATATATTCTGATCTGGACGACATTCTTGTAAACCAAACAGTCTGAAAGTCAAATTCTAAACAAATTTCTGCACTGTGTTCAAATGAATAAAGTTAATATTTTCATTTATTTTAGATTAATTGACATTTACCAAAATGGCTAATACACGTTCCCCAATTTTTCAAACAATCAACAAACAAAGCCATGCTTCATCAGTAACGTTAAATGAGTCAACTGAAAATTTAATCCACAGGTACACTGAACGCTTTAAATTATATGAAGTTGTTATAGCGAGTAAGAAATAAAATCTAGCAGTTCAAAGCTGAAAACTTCTTAAACATTTCAAAACAGCCATGATAAAGAAAATTATAAAGGATTACAAATCCAATGTATTTACACATTTCCATTGTGCTTTCAAGTGTGTTCTGTTCAAAGAATTACATGGGAATAACTTTACTTACATTGTACTGATGGAGTGGATAAACAAGGCAAAACAATCAAACAAAAAATGTGAAAGATCTCTGTCACAATATACTTACGATTATTGACGTATTTGTAATTCTTGTGGATCTCTTTAAAATGAGATATAATTTAATATTCATGAAAGAAATTCTTCTTTTGTGATAAGCAGTTGTTGGAAAGCCAAAAACGTACGTATCTTTGAGGTAGTTTATTCACCAGTGGATATGAAAAAAATATCACTTGTACTTCGTTAGGCCTACTCAATAATTACTATTAATTTCAATTTTTTGAAAGCTAGTCAAGTTACTTTTTTGATGAGGACATCATTTTTTTTTTTCTCTGAGATTTAACCTCTCATTGGATTTCTCCCATCTTTTATGGTTGGTTCTAAATTATTCTTCCTTTCCTAGGCATGTTTATTCAAGTCAAACCATTTTAGTTCCTTTTTCTGTTCTTTTCTTCTTCTTCTTCTTCTTCTTCTTTTTTGTTTTCCTTTTTGTCTTCTTTTCACTCTTTCTTTCTTCCTTCCTTCCTTCCTTCCTATCTTCATTTCTCCTATCTTCCTTTCCTTCCTTTTTTCCGTCTTCCTTCCTTTCCCCCCTTTTTTTTATGATACTTTGTCCTTCTTGATGTTCTCATTCATGTCCTCCTTCTTCTTCTTGTTTTTCTCTTCTTCGTTGTCTTCGGGTTCATTCCATACTTTTACTAGTTCACCCTCCCCTCCCCAATTCCTCGGTTTTCGGTTATAAACACTGTTGGACATCTTGTTGCCGGTCAAAAGCTGCCATGATCTCTTTCATTGCCATGATCTCTCTCATGGATCTATTATTATCAGTCTTTTTTTTTTTTTTTTTCAATTTTGTCTATGTACTTTGGTGATAATGGAAATGAGAAATTCAGTTACTATTACATCTTTATTGCTTTTGCATATATTACATTCTCAACAAAGGCATCACATAGCCTGACTATCAGTAGATCCATTTGAATTTTTGTTGCCTGTAAAGCAATTAAAATAGGCCGATCTTGATCTAGATTGGTGTAATTTGACATCATGCGCACATACCGACTAACTATGCGAACATCCTGCACCCACTAACTCTCCAGTCTACTAATGATTTCACTATAACAGTCATTTTTAAGATCAAGAGGCAGATATGGAGTATGAGAGAGAAAGAGAGAGAGAGAGAGAGAACGGGGGATAATGTAATGTGGAGAGTGAGAGAAAGAAAGAATAGGAGGTAGTGACAAAAGAGGAGAGAAAGAGAGGAGTAAGAGGGTAAAATATTACATAATGATGAACAGCGATCATTGTTGCTTTTTATTGTTTGAATAAACGTTAAACAAGTTACCCTCAATGGGCGACAGGAGAGCCACTCACAGTTACACTCACGTTTATTCTACCTAAGCCACCGAATAGGTCAACATGTGAGTAACAAAGATAGATGAGTGGCAAAGTACATACATATTTAAATTCAAACAGCTGCAAAGAACAACTACGGAAGGAGAAAGAGAGGAAGGGGGGGGGGGGAGGAGGAGGAGGGAAAGTGGTGAAAATTCGATATACCACGAGGAAAAAGAAAAAAAAAAAGAAATGAAAGACAGCATAGAAAACAAAAGATGTGGAGCATCACATCAGACAAATATAAAGTGGGTTGAAAAGAGTTCTGAAAAAAAATAATAAAATAAAAATATAATGAAAAACATCTAAAGAAAGAGAGAAAAAATAGCTCTCTGTAGAAAATAAAAGAACGTTTCATGAAAAAAAAAAAAAAAGAAAAAATATTGAGATATTTATATTTTATTTTTAATTGTTATTCTTGTTGTTGTTGTTATTATTATTATTATTATTATTATTATTGTTGAAATATCATTATTACGTTGCTCTTGTCATAATTAATATTATAATATTATTATTGTTATTATTATCAACATCATAATTATTTTCTCTGAATAGAGAAGTTTCATGTTACCTATGATAGACACCCAAAATATCGGAATTACAGTATATAAATAGCATTATCTATTAAAGACTATAATTATTACCTGTTTTAATGGTGCAAGAATATGGCAATGAAAGTTATATTGCACAAAAAGTTTGCTTTTTAATTAACATGAAGATAGGCTAGAATAACTTACAATATTATATGCAGATCAAACGCAGATGTTGTTGTAGTTGGTTGCCATTGTCTTTGTTTTTTGAAGTCAATCGTTTTTATTTTTATGGTGATCATTAATGTTGTTTTTGTTGTCAGTTTTTGTTGCTGTTGATTTGTCAAAATGGTAAAGAGCAGTTTGCAATATTTTCATGAAGATGGGACAAAATCATTTCCCTCGAACATCAAACTTTTATCGTATGTTCTAGTTGATTTGACAATTCGTAAATTTTCAGTTGAAGTAGATGTAACTCTGCTCATTCTTTCCCAACCTCAACTTTTAATGTTAGTGTGTATGTATATAGAACAGCGAAATCGTCGATGTAATGGTCAAGGAGGATTAAAAGTACTTTAAATGAGAGTGTGGCTCTAAATAAGAGAGTGCTTTTCTGCATAAAATTATCGATGTCATTGTGATGTTGAAATGGAGCCCTCAAGCTCTGAAGCTGATGATAATGACGATTGTATTTATGAAAGTAAAGCTACAATGCATCAAAGCAGGGACTGGAGTCTTAGAAACACAGAATTAGAAACACTAATGTTTGGTCTCCTTAGTCTCACACGAATAATATTGGACACATTGAGTATGTGTGCTGGACCCATGGAAACATCGTACACACAGAGTAGTGTATTGGTCCTAAGACATTACCGTACAAACTGAGTAGATCATCGTAATGTGCGTTATCCATCTCCTGTCGACCTCTCTAATGATTGCCGAAGTTTACACAGGCTGGGTCTTTCTGGCTTCTAAATGTAAATGTCAATACCGAGACCTGTAAAATATCATCATAAATGCTTTCTTGCTCCTCTTCCTTTTTCCGTTCTTCTTCCCGTCTTTTTTTTTCTTTGTTTGTTTGCTTGTTTTGTTCTTTTTTGTTGTTGTTGTTGTTGTTGTTTTGTTTTTTTGTTTGTTTTGTTCTTGTTTGTTTGTTGTTTTTTTTTTAGCTCTTTTACTTCTTTTCGTTCAACGTAATTTGACTTTCTTTTTGTTATTCTTTCACGTAATGTTGTTTTTCTTGTTAACTTTTGTTTTCTTCTTCTTTCGTTTCTTCTATTCTTCCTTCTGTGTTTCTGTATTTGTTTTCTTCTTTTCTTTCTGTTCTTCTCCTACTTTTTCTCCCCCCCCCCCCCCATACTCCTATGCTTTTTCTTTTGTTTTGTTTTTCCCTCTTTTGCCTCTTCTACTTTTGTAATTTTCTTTTACTCTTTTTTTTTTCCTTCACTTTTTTTTTTTTTTTTTTTTAACCTTTTCGTCTTCATCTCCATTCTGTCTTAATAATTATTATTATGGTTTTTATTTTTGTTAACGGAGAATAGGAAGGGAAGAAAAAACTTAATCAGTCTTTGAGATTCTGATTTCTTTCCCTGACCACTTTTGAGAACATACGTGAACTTTGATGAGTGAAAAAGAGGGCATCGCTTGGAGCACTGAGGAAGAATTTGTCTTCAACTTAACGGAGAGTTGTCTGAAATGGAAGTTTATACATGTTCTTTTTTTTTTTTTTCTTTTTTTTTCTTTTTCTTTTTCAAGTTGTATACATTTTGTCTTTCTTTTACTTTTACTTGTTCTTTTCTGTTGTTGTCATTAGATTTCTTATCTTACTCATTAGTATGAAAATATAAAATTACTTAAATGGCACATAGCGATAGAGTGAAAGCCGAGCGGATCTACCGTTATCAACATCACAATGATCATCATCAGCAACATCTTTCGGAAATATCTTGAATGTAAAACAAAGAGTGCTAATCCACAATGAACATATACTGCAATATAAGGGGGGAAAATATGCTGATTTAAATACTTAAAAACTTGACCAAAAAAGAACTTGGTTCTTCCTTAGGCAGCCGTAGTATATGAAACAAAATTACAGTAGTATGTTTTGTTATTTGATCGATGAAAAGCTGCTAACTGTCTGAGCTGACAAGTAAAGTGGATCTGATATATTCTAGAGGAGTTGATGATATCACTGTGATCATTATTATTTTCATAATTTTTAGAAATATCTTTTTTTCAAAATTAAAATCAAACTTACAAATTACCTCTCTGGAGAGCCGATGAGTTAAACAATTAATACACTGATGATGTTAGCCTGTTTTCGAACCCTTTCGGTTCTTTCATCATCAGCATGGTTTGGTTGTCGTCATTATCATCATCATGAGGGTTTAATTATGATCTTTATTATTTTATATAAACAGTTTAATAAGACGGCAAAAACGGCTACCATATCGACTCTGATTAACTGTATAGCATATTACAAATTAATATTTAACAAATTAACATTGTCACAATGTAAGGAAAAAATTTGTGGAAAGGTAAGTCATCATCATTTTAATCTGGTAGATGTATTCTCATCAAACATCTGTGTCAGTAAACCATTTTTTCACTCCTCTCTGTTTATCGTATCAATCCCTTGTTTTTCCATCTGTCTCCGCTCCACCTCTCCCTGGATGAAATTTATAAATAAATCTATTATAAAACTTTCAGCAATCTTATAAACTCCAAATTATTGAATGATTCATCTTGAAATTTGGCACAAAGAAACAGCAGACTACTGGCCACTACATAAATAACATGCTGACATTTATACGCTTATATGGCCTATCCATGCACTAAAAATACGTCTGTCATTGAATAATTAACTCACGCATTGGTTTGATCCGAAAGTGTCGTTCTATAGAACGAAGCATGCGTTCAAACAAAACGTTATAATCTCCAGTGTTAGCAAACTGCCACTGTTTTGTTTAATGGTTTTCATAGATTTTCTGTTGGAATCGATAAAAACAACAACAACATTATTTGAGACTTAAAATCTTTCAATCCTCTAAGTAAGAAATAAACTGTCATTGATCAGAATCCAAACTCCCATTAATTAACGAGCTAGATGAGAGCTAGCAATTTTTGGAACCCAAACCCTTATTGATGCACGAGATAAGCAAGTCACTGGTACTGCTATCAAAACTTGTAACAGTTCTCGAGACAACAAAGAATTAGCATAATTTAGAATCCAAACCCCTATTAGTTCACTAGGTAAGTGAGGAACTAACATTGCTTAGTATCCAAACGATAAGGAACAGATCTACATAGTGAAAAAAAAAAAAAAGGAAAAACACCATGATTAAATTTCGGATCCAAATCTTCACTAACTCACAATATTAAAGAGAGACAGAGACGGAGAGAGAGAGAGCAAGAGAGAGAGAGAGAGAGAGACAATAAACAAGACCACAAACGTAAACAAACAAAAACGTGCAGTTGACTTGTCAATCGCCTAGCCGGAACGTTTTGAATGAGATGGAAAATGAATTCTATCTGACAACAGGCCGCACATCTCGTTAGTTCACCTTACCATGGCTTGGGACCGGTGTGGGCCTAATGAAAAATGCCTGAAAGTTTTAAGCGCTTCTCAGCAGGAGGGGGCATAAACAGGCAACAGGCATACTTCATACATGAGCTAACAAGTTAATTTGCTGTACAGAACTGTACATTCAATGTTGCTTTATAGTAATTATTATGTGTACTTGTGGTTTTATTTATTAAATCGATTATTTACAGCTAGCGGTCTTATCTTTTGGTCTCAAGTGAATAAATTATTTGTTGTATTTTGTATGAAATACAATATGTATCTTGTATAATACATAGATAAACGATATAGGCAAACACGAACTCACTATGATAAATAGGACACTCACACCTACATGAGATTGGCTTGCCATGCGTGCTATTTAATTCAATGTCCAGGATAAGTGTAAATTGAACACAATTTAATTTAGAATTATGAGTGAGGGGTTTTTTTTTTTCATTTATTTATTTATTTATTTATTTATTTAAACTATAATGCAACGCCGTGGCGAAATACTTCCTATTCAACAGAAATAAAACTGACAATCAACAGGCACATCTCAGAGTGATACTATCATTCTACTATCATAGTGATACAAAGTGACAAAGTAATACTATCATTCTATGTGTATTCAAATCTGGTTGAATAGAATTACCTAAGAATACGTGAACAGAGTCAATAAATAAATTTTATATTGTAAAGTTTGCATTTCTATAGCACGTGAACCTTTATCAAGCCGTCTCAATTCTATTTCGAACCTAAGATTTGCTGGTGTACCCCCTCAACAAAATCTTACACCTCAGAGTTTCTTAGGTCACGGTATAAAACATTTCGTCATAATATAAAGGACCCATTATCCAAACGCCAAAATGGATTATGAATTTATTGGTGCTTTTGACATGTTTCAGTTTTATAAGTCGTCTGGTAGTTTAGTCTTTACATTCTTGAGAAATATTTTTTGCTTGTTATTTATGTTGTTATTATTGTTATTTCAAGTACAGATTTTGCAATATTCATTTTCATTATTCAACACTAAATGAGAGCTGTTCGTTTACAATGCTGAAGTGCTATTTTTCGAAACCAATGGAAACTTCTTACATTTTTTTTCCTGTTTGTGTTTATGATATGTTTATTTTGAAAAGACGTTGTAATAATTATAATGAGTTACGGTCAGATAGGACGCATGGCTTTGTTATAGCTATGAAAAGCAAGTAACTGTCAATGCCCCGATTGTCAATAGGATGATCAATATTTTAAGGTGTCCGTAACAAGATCTGAAGTCAAGGCAAGTGTGATGAGTTTTGTGCAGGTTTGAAAATTGATATTTTAAGTTAGAATGCCATGTAAGAATATCTTGCTCTCTTACTACCAGGAAAGACTGTTTGAATAGGGCCTATGTATGACTTACTTGTTACAAAGGGTAATGAGACTTGTGTTCCCTGATACATCATCATTTATAATACATGTTTTTCATTTTTCTTCCTCACAAAAGATTTTCAAATTTGTTTTATTTGTGGGCCTATCCCGTATCAACATTGGAAATTTATGTGACACAAGATGCATAAAAAAATAGTTTATCATAGTGAGTTCGTGTTTGCCTATATCGTTTATCTATGTATTATACAAGATACATATTGTATTTCATACAAAATAGAAAAAAATTTGAAAATATCTTGTAAAAAAAAAAAAAAAATTGTCTAAGAAAGTGTCGCATGGGATGACGCTATCAGGGGACAAAAGGTCGCGACTTTTGTCAGTCTCAAATATCAGCTGTTGGAACAGTTCGCTTTCTTAACACTTCTAGAATTAATTCATTAACATTTCTCTCATTCTGCTGCTGTGGTTTCTCTATAAGGTTGATAAAATCTTTAAATTGCCCCGACCATTATCTTCATCCTTATCTTTTTCCTTCCTTCCTTTCTTTCTTCCTTCTTTCCTTTCTTCTTTCTTTCCTTCGTTCCTTCCTTCCTTTCTTACATCTTTCCTCCTTTCCTTCCTTCCTTTTTTGTTCCTTCTTTCTTTCCTTTCTTTTTCTTCTTTCCTTCCTACTTTCATTCCATTCTTCCTTCCTTCCATGCAACATTTCTTCCTCCTTCCGTCTTTCCTCCCTTCCTTTCGAATTCTAACCGAGTCTATCGTCGTGCTATATTACCACGCTAAATTTCACAAAAAATGTAGTAGAAACATGTTAAAGTATGCAGAAACGATTAAATGGGCTCTATCGAACCCGATACTATATCTGTATTGTGCCTGTAAGTTTCACAGAAATAATGACAACCTCAGTCATGAGATGTAGGCCTATTAATTACTCTGCTGAGGCATCTCGCTTACCATAAGGAACAGATTTGTATTCAGAAAATTCACAGCAACGATAGCACAACTATGAAAGAACATGGTACCATCAATTACAGGCGAATTTTAGTGGTAATTGAAACTGTCTTGTTCTGATGCTGTTTACGATTTTTAGATCTATAAATATATGTTACATATATTATTTTTTGTTATCTCACCAACTGTGAAAGAAATTTCTTTTTGAGGTCACGGCTATTGTCACCTTTCAGCCACCTATTGACGGCTATCTCGTCATCTTTTTTGAAGACAAATAAAGTTTATCTCATCTTATCTTCACTTTCGGGATGGGAGAGACAATTCATCTGTTTTACATGTTATTTGTTGGCTTACTATTCATTTTAACACTTTTATATATATTCTTTGTAATAACAATCATAATGAAAAAATAAAATAAATAAATAAGTAGATAAATAAATAAATAAATCTAACTACCAGAAGCATAAATTATACAATAATAATAATCACAGAGAGCATTTTTATAGCGCGTCTTTCCTAAATGTACAAGCTGTAAGCGTTTTACAATCCATTCTTACCCCAACAGACCCAGTGGAGACACTCACAGATGTTCTCAGCTTCCTGGGGAGCATACAAAACGGCTACCTGTTAGGTCCTCTAAATCATATCAGTCTAACAATATGAACAAACGAGGAGCATGAACAATACCGACAACACAATCACCAACAACAAAAGATGTCAAATAACAACAACAACAACAACAACATTTGCAAGCATGACTGGGTATGCCATTGATCATTTTTTTGCTTGTTTAGTTCTGTTGTTTTTTAGTTGTTTTTTTTTTCCTTCTTGGTGATATTATTGTTCGTTATTTTTAAGGGTTGTTTGTTGGTTTATATACATATGTGTTTTGCGTAAAACTTTGCTTTTTAAAAATTTTATTTATTTATTTTTGTTTCGGTGCATTTCTTTCTCTCATTCATTCATTCATTCATTCATTCATTCATTCATTCATTCATTCTTTCTTTCTGTTTCCTGTTTCTTTCTCTCTTTCTTTCTTTTCACCTGTCTGTCCTTCTTTTTTCTTTTCTTTTTTCCTTCCTCCTAATTTGCATTTGATTTATCCTAATGGTAAATGTATGAGAAATAAAATAAAATAAGAAAAATTTGAGAAAAGAAAAATTGTAGTCAGACATGTCCCATAACAGATCATTTTATTATACATAGTGACTTCGGAAATAAAAATAAATTGACACATTCGAGCGTATACCAAATAAAAATATTAAATGCTCAGTTATATATATAACT
>JBCEWB010033368.1:0-14696 GCA_039654565.1 Peronia peronii | reverse complement strand
GACCGAACCCCACTTTCTTCCCCATCTTTGTCGAGGACAAAGAAATCTGGGTCTACCGATATCAGGTACCCATGGGCTACCACCGGTCTCTGCACCGTCCCCAGGGACAGGACTATCACCTGACCCGGTCACAACACCTCACGATCAGCTAAATGCCGACAGGGCATAGCATTTTCGCTAGTTCAACTGAGCTGATACGCAAAATGCAGGCCACACATCCGCAGGACGTGGCAATTTAATCAGTTTACAGAACTTATTAAAAAATTGCAGGCCACATGTCCACTGGGCGTGGCAATTTAATCAGTTACAGAACTTATTCAAAAATTGCAGGCCATACGTCCACAGGGCATGGCAATTTATTCAGTTCAGAACTTATTCAAAAATTGCAGGCCACACGTCCACAGGGCGTGGCAATTTAACCAGTGACAAAACTTATTCAAAAATTGCAGGGCACACGAACTTATTCAAAAATTGCAGGCCACACGCCTGATTTAACGGCACATCAGCACGATCATGGCTATATCGTGCCAAACACGGTAAGATACTTTTACATGTCAAGAAGAAGAGAGGAAAGAGAGCAGGACAGAAGACATGAGCAAGGAGAGAGAGAGAAAGAAAAAAGAGATATCACCTTGGAACGTCTAAGATGGCATTCAATGAGAGACATCCCACCGATGGTGGGCTTTCACCACCTGCAGGTGGGAGCAAAGAACCATATACCCCTGGCCCTGTGGGTGGGGGGGGGGGTATATTCGAAACAGTTTTTTGAAGCCCATGAGAATTGAACAGAATTCTATAGAAACTAAATTGTCCTGAGAATTTCTCGGATGAGGAATACCAAGAGTGAGGCGGTAAGATTGCCACATTTACCCAACTTTAATGGTAGTGGCAAATATAATTTCTCAAACAATTCAGAATCAGATGAGAAGGAGACTGAATATAAATGCTCTGTCTCACAAGAATAGGCATGCCACTGTCCTCCTCCAAAATATTGATATTAACTTGTCTAGACAGTAAGTGTTGTTTCAGTAGGTTTACAATAGCTCGAACAACAGCCTAGAGATTGAGGCCCAGTCAATTCCTGGGTTCATGTGATCTCTGATCTCATATGGTGTTCAGGTTTCTGTGAAAACAATACTTAGAAAGCTTTACAAAGACAGACAAAGCTATGACAAAGAAGACAGAAACTCAAAGTTGAAGAAGTTAAGACACCCGGGATTTGTGGCAACTTTTTGTTACCGAAAACAAATAAGCAATAGGTGAGGCATTGTTTCAACAGAAAGACGAGGGAAATGGCAGAAAATTCAAAGTGTTTGAAGAAAGGACTTGACAAATCAACAGAATCGTTACTGAGGAAAAGTTGAAGCCACATTAATCTGCAAATTTCCAAAAATGGAAGATAAATATCATTGCCACACGAGTGGATCGTATGCAGATTTAAGTGTCAGAGTGTAGAGTATTATGGAAAATGAAGAACTAAGAAAGTAGACACCAACTGAGTTGTCATGGAATTCCTGGTTATCCTCATCGCCAGAATTTTACTTTATGGCAAAGAAAATGTGGAATAGAAAATACAGGATCTCCAGGAGGAGGATATCAATATATGCTGCCAAGAACATAGTACTGAAAATACGCCAGACCATTATAAAGAGTGCAAAATCTTTATCTTGATGTCTATGTATCACCTTACCAGAAGCTAAGCAGTTCTGGGTTCTTATAGACAGAGAAATGAGAATGGTCTATTCATTGATTAAGAGGGAATATTAGATTCAGAGAAAAGACTTCATGGTTAGAAAAGTGAACAACTTAAGGTCCATTTCAGGATAGAACAATGGGACCGACCGTTGGTTGGTGGGACAGCCAACAATAGCAAGTATAGAAGGGGCTTTTGTCGGTTCAATGATATAGAGAAAATAACTGGCAGAAAATTCAGATCCATGTAGTAGACAGTATTTGCACGTCGGTGCAAAATGTGAACGGATTAAGACAAGCAAGTCCCAGAGCAACAAATGAAAGATAGTATTCGACCATCAATTGTTACTTATTGATAGTTATGCACAGCTAGATCAAAGAAAACTGGAAAGTATTCAGATAAAGGTTTCGGAGCAATCCAGAGCATTGTCCTGGAAATCCTTTTGTAGTATTTGTGGAAAACAAACATCAAAACAGTTTTTGGTAGAACAGGACATTAGTGAAAATGAAGAACTAAGGAAGAGACGAGCCGGGCCGAACTCTGGCCAAGGAATGATTAGAAGAAAAACTAATAAGGGAGGTAAATGTTTTCCCAGCGAGGAAGCTTTCTCAGGTGTAAAAGACCGAGGTGCGAGTTCACCAACAAAGGACACTGACACAAAATCGACCTTAGGATAGTTTTAAGAATGATTAAAGTTTGTGCATTTGCTCATAAGTTGGTAAATCCTTTACCATTATGTATACACTTTTGAATTTTGATGAGACAAGTATCACATCTGAGAATATGGTACTACTGGTACTGTTGACGTGAGAGAAAAGAGATGGGTGTCTTGTCAACAGCAGCATGAAATAAATTGTTTTAATGAGGATTGTCTAAAAAATCAGAGTTTTGAACTTGATCAAAACGATCACTGCCAAGTAAATGTGCAGAACATGGAATTCCTTAGAGACATACAAAAAGCTATCCCAAGCCCAAAGGACTAGGAAGCTTGTACATGTATGTAGGCATGATCGGCCCAGATATTATTGAGTCATGAAATATTAAACCTATTATTTACTGTCCTGTCCGAGGTAATCGGTTTCACCGAAAAGGTAAAACTAAGAATGAGCATTTGGCTCAAAATATCTCATATCTCTCAGTCGTAGAGAGAACCAGTGATCCTAGCATAGGCCAGTCATCGACAGCTCTGAAGAGTTTCAGTGGGCTTTAATTGCAACCAGCTTCCAAATGTGGGCTGAGAAGGCATGGTTTATTATCATAAGAGAACCTTCTCAACAACAACAATAACAACTTTAAAGTCTCGTTTGTTGCCCATTGGCAAATGGACTGAGACAGAGTTTAGAAATTAAACGAACTTACCGTGACGTTTAATTGGAACTCTGTCGATTCCATGAGTCAATGGAGGAACAAACGTCTTTTCTACCCATCCCTTTGTTTGTTCCTCCGATTTGTTATTGTTGTTGTATAAGCGCGTTCAAGCCTGATTTGGTCACGTGACATCTCGTTTGCGCTTAAATTGTCTTGATGACGTTGCAAATTGCTGTTCATGTTGTTCTGACATGATGTGTTCACCATTTTGACATTGCTGCCGTTTTCTATTCCATTTTATTTTCCTCTTGTGTGGAAAAAAAATCAGCAAGCTATCTCATTATAGCTGGTTATTAAAGCAAGTCATATTCAAAGGAAGCAAAATTTATCACTTTAGTTTTCATACCTTTAATATCAGACTGACCCTGTAGCAATGAGTCATCTTATTCTTTAGTGTGTTATTATTTCCAGTTCTATCCCCCTGCTCTTTCCATACCTTTAGCAGCTGTCTAATTTTACCATGTCACTTCAGGGCCATCACTGCTGCTACACATGAAAATGCAAATCAGAAAGACATAGAGAAAACTATGAGTGCCATGAAATTAGAAGGCAAGCTGTCATCATACGGTGGTGAAAATGTCGAAGAAGACCTAGACAGGTGGGACGCTTAAAGTTTTGTGCTCTGTAGGCTGCTTTGTTTCCATTACTTTTGTTCAGTAAGTTAAGATCTTGAATTTGTCACCAACACCTGGAACAGGCAGGTCTATTAATGTACTGGATTTGATCACTTAGCTCTCTACAGCTTATAGTATACATACAATGCACAAAAATGACTTTTGAAATTCTAATACATAAGAAAATGATTGATATTTTCCATGAGGAAATTGTTGCAGAACATTGATAAGTTTTGTGGGATTTTTACAGCTATTTCACTGTGGGGTTTTGAAATCCAGCATTGATTTCAAACAATGTTACTATGAATACATTTTGTTTTAAAAGCTGTGATGGGCTTCAGAGGGTTATTTATTCAAACATCAGATCTATTATAGATATTATTTTCAAGCATACATTGTTATAAAATTTTTCCAGCCTGATATCCAAGAGATGACAAAGATGTTCCTTAACTTTCTTAGTATTTGAATTAATCCATGTACTGATTTCTTACAATTTTATGCATAACAAGCATTGTTTTAATACAGGGAATGTAAATGCACACTTGACTTCAGATCCAAAATCCAACTGAGGATGTGTTTTTCAGGATGTTTCACCAGCAAAAATTGTGTGTAATGATGTCTGAATATGATTAAATAGAGCAATGTTTTCATCAGTTTGATAACTTTCCCTTGCCATGAGATCAAAGATTCTGACAGCATGGTTAGCAAAAAAACGACAGAAAAAAAAACGCTTCCACTTTCTTTCTGAAATAAGTATACTAGAAAGTTCTGAGAAATTTACGACTTTATGGATATGTTTTCTGCTTACCATGAAATTATTTTGAAGCTTATGTTTCAGAATGGTGAGGTTTTTTTTTTCCTTCTTATATAGTGTTTGTGAAGACACCGTGGCTCTACTAAAAGAGAGTTATTTGGCTGACATAAGAAAATTGATCATTGATTTATTCCATTTATTTATTGGCAGACAAGGATATCAGTAACAAGTGGCTTTGAACTGACACTTCTAGTTTATTTTTCAGCGATGATGACTTGGTGCCTTATGACATGTCAAATGACAAAAAAATCAGCAGAGCCAAGCCTCCCAAGTATATTCGTGACTGCATGGAAGGTAAAATGCTTACACTGAGTTTATCAATAATTAGCTGTTCACATTATAGCATCTTAGGAGTAATCACTTCATTGTACATTTCAGTTTGTGATGCTTGTCTTACGCCCTCCCCCACCAGTGCATCGGACGTGGGGTTAATGGGGGTCATGAGTAGTGCTTATGCGATAGCATTTCATGGTCACATTGCCCTTATTAATAGGTGATTTTAATCCTTTATATCCGTCGTCTTTCAATTACCAGCACTCATCTACCTGTTCTATATTCAAGAATCATTTCTCGGCAACAATTCTGTGAAAACGCGATGTTCTTGTGACTATTAGTTTTTGAGTTATGTTCGTTTGAAAACTTCATGTAAAGTTAACAAATTTGAACTATTATTTCCTAACTGTTGTCTTCAATTACACAAAAGTGGCAGCTTATACCTGTAAAATTTTTATGTCACCATTTAATAAAATGCTTCTATATTGCTCAGTGCAATTTTCATATCTGCTTAAAGTGTGGTTGTTCCGTAATAATTAATTATAGTGAAATCTCAGTTGTGAAATAGTATCACAGGGCCATATGATGTCTAAAAACATCAGTAGAAACTACGATTTCTCTAGTGATATGCATTCATGCTCCAGAAGTGATGGTTAGGTTTAAAGCTAGTATAAGCCTAGCAGTTTCTTACTGTAATGTATGAGAATTGGAGGGGAATTCAAATTCAATGTGGAATATTCCCTTCTTTGACCTGATTGACCACTGGACACCTCTAGGGTTATTTAACCCTTTCATGTATACATTAATCAGCGGCCGTCTCCTGTGAATGTTCAATTTCCTGCGCACTGTGGCAGCCCAGTGTGTTTACATTTTTCTAACCTCCGGTCAGCTGAAGTTCAATGGTTGCAGAGAAACAATCACAGTCGATTTCTTTGTCAAACAATGTGCCCCATTTGTTAAATTTAAATAAATAATAAATGATTTGTCTACTGTATCTGTCATTATTATCAACGATCTATTTTAATACTGTTTGATATAAAAAGAAACAGAAATTGAGAGACTGAGAGAGAGAGAGAGAGAAAGGAGAGACAGAAACAAAAAAAAAAAAAAAAGGTTGTTAAATTATTATAAGCTTTTGAAGAGTAAAATAGTAGAAATCAACAACTTTCATTTTTATCTAATAAGTATCTTTTGACAATGCTTTCTTACTCAAGGCATGTGACTTAGATCTACAGCTTGATGGAAAGCTGAACCACATTGATCCGGGTCTAGATCTAGGCTAGATGGCATCTCAGTTCACAATAGATCTTATGTATAGAACTATTGTACATGTAGGGTTTATTGGCTTTGTGCCTGTCATCCAAATCTAGATCTAATCCAGTATCAATGCCTGATTCCTAATTACACACTGTGTCATTTTCATAGACTCTAGCTAACGAGTTCAAAAGCGAGTGAACGAGACAGCGAGAGCGTAGTGGCAATTGACGAGTCAGAGGGAACAATCTCGTGCCGCTGACCAAAGCGTCGTACAGCAGGCTGTATAGCTGCCTCAAAACACGCGCTAACACATCTTAGGTATCACGAAACGGTCATTTGATTCGTTAGTGAGGTTCCTTTCAATTATTAGACCACGAACGTCATTTTATCGACCAATGACAGCCCACCAAAAACGGGGTGTTTCTTCTGTCAGTTTCTATCGGTCTGAACGGTAACAGTGCTGTGGGCCGAGTGTCAGTTTCTGTCGCTCTAAACCTTAGGCGGCGATCTTGGGCGTGTCGGTTTCTGTCGGTTTAAACACGAAAGGGTTAAATACAAGTTTGGTATGTTTTTTCTTTAGTTTCATGCCGAGAAATCCAAGTGAGGGATCATACATATCAGGAACAGGTCATGAGATCAGTGGGTGACCTTTGTCGAATATGTAACAGAAAGAACAAAACACAAAAAGACGACAGTCGGTTATATGTCGGTAACAGTTGTCACTAATACCTCAGTCCCACAATCTGTGAAGATCTCATCGGATCTCACATGTTTACTTATCACTCAGACCAAAGTCTGTATAAAAAGCTGGCGTGGTATAAGGGAAACTAATAGAATTAATCTAATAATCAGGTCTTGAGCAAAAGCCCACCCTTTCATTTTACACACTAATCCAATCAGTGAAGAACCATTTGCTTCCCTCCAAACCACCGTCGATGAATACATGACACTTTACAGAGAACTCGTCCCCAAGAACACACTTCCCAAGAAATATCTTCTGGAATGACGCATTGTCTGCCTTTTGTACTAAAACAGATTCGGACTAGGCCTAATGGATATGAATAATAGCATACAGAAATTACAATTTATAATGCATAATCATGTGTTACAATTTGCATCAATGTTACATTCCACGAAAGAATCAGTGCAGAAGGAAAGTGCGTAAGGAAATTGGGCAAGAAAATAGGCAGAATGGAGGAAAAAAAATTCAAACATTCTATTAATATCCTGTTACCAGACTGGAGGTTTTTTTTTCTTTCATTGATATTATTGTAGTGTACCTCTTGTAAGGATTTGACTGTGCTGGTTTATCGAATAGTCTTCAGTCCCGCTGAGATAACCACTCACAGGAGGTTGAAACGCTTAAATAGAACATAACATAATAGCTTCTATTGGATACAACTCCTTCTCAGCTGTTTCATTTTCGGTAAGCAGATTTCGCCTTTGGTATGTGTAAAGACTGATATGTTGTCTATCACCTTGCCAAATTCCAAACTCATTGTGACTGCCAGTTCTGAGTTTTGAATGATCAAAGATAACCTATTTTTGACAAACTGTGACAGAAATATACGGTAGATTTTAAGCGATTCTGTAAAAATTGTATTTAAAGCTGCAAATATAAATTTGGTATGTTCTTTTAGAAGCTTTTTCACTCTAACTGTCTGAGTCATTTAACTGTATTGTTAAGGAAACAGCTAACATATGATGACAAATAAACCCAGTAAATCAGTGTTACAGCACTGCTCGGCTCCAGCAGCGCACTAGCTGCCACGCCAGGTAAATGACCCTGTGACCTCTAACTGATACGGCGTTCGCTGGCAGCAACTAAAATACCAATCCCGTGCACGCTGTGCCCTGTATTCATCCCCAGATTGTAAGCTCTCATCTTTACACACCTCACCCAGCTCCTATGTAATTCTGTAATGTTTGCATATCACAGATTTGTTCTGAGAGCAGATTTAACCTGCTCTGCTGATGTTGGTTGTTCTCATGAATATAACTGATATGTAAATGTTCATTGAAATATGAGAGTTGTTAATTTTTTAATTTTTTTTTTTAATGGATGTGTTATTTATGGAACATGACTTTCAGAGCAAATTTTGTCATAAGTTTTCTATTTAGTTTTACCAGTACCCATAACTGCAGTTTTAGACCAATATTTGAACCACACAAGTTTTAAAGTTTGTAAGTAATTATACACTGACTGTTAAATGGATGATTTTTCAGCAAATATCAAGATGTTCCATCCCCTGATTGTAGGGTTAGGCTGTATATTTGGAGCTTGGGTGCTTGATATTTGAAGAGAATTACATGTGTACAGATGCTAGCATAAATATGGTGACCTACTTTGGATCAGGGCAATATGATTTTGATAGCATTGCACTTCTAGAAAGATCTGTAAGTATTGTAATAATACTGCAGTCTTTTTTTTTTGTGCTCTTATATAGTGCACTTGTAGTGTTCCCTGCACTATTCAGAAGGGCTTTACAATGAACCTGATAATTCCATGTATGGGCATTCTGAGTTTTTCTAGAGTCAATTTACAATGTTTTTAAATTGAATGTGGGTCAGTTGGTGGAGTGAAATTAAATGCCACTTTGTTTATTTATATTGATTCACATTTCCAGGGCTTATATGTAGCTCAGATGACCCAGATAAAACCGATGTATGTCTTCAGCATGCTGAGGCACTCATTAGAAAGAAAACAGATGGACTTGATGAGGTCAGTATGTCAGATCAACCTCATTTGTGTGTATATGGCCAGATTAGTTTTGAGAGAACCAGCAGCCCAGGAAGAGCAATAACTTAGCGTTTAATAAATTTAAGCACAGATTGTCCCCAAGAAATGTTTTTATGTACATACCGTAATGAATTGTTTATCTTTTTGCCATTCTCATTTACAATTTTTTTCTGTCAAGATCTCCTGCTTCATGTCATTTTCATCTTCATCTTGAATATAATGTGTGTTAAAGTAATTGTTCATTTTTTTTTTTTATCACAGCTTGCTTCATCAATTCAGATTTATATCTATATATTTTAATACGCATTGCTTGTAGTCTTTTATGTAAAATAAATATTATTTGAGAGATCACTTTGTTTGGAAAAATTCTCAGATTGCTGCAGAGTTTGCCAAAATTCTCCTTCACATGCAAGACACCCACAGCTTTGAGAATTTTTTGGCAAATCGGTTCCAATCACTTGTGGCATTGGCGGTCATGTGCCCCTCGCAGGTTTGTATAATGTTATAGGGTTTCACAAACTTCCAGGATCATGCTTGAATACATTAAGTTTTGATTTTTACTCAACGAGAAACATACCTCATATTCATAATCATTTGCAAGACTGGTTTCTGTGACCGGACAATTGTATAGGAAACATACTTCCAAAATAGGAAGGTATGATATTGGGGTGGGAAATATTTCTATGAGCTGCTGGCTCTTCGTCAAGGAATTCTGATTTGATAGCAGCCCCAGAATTCATTCAGTGCCACTATTAAATAAAATTCAAAATAAAGTTTCATGGACAATTTATCAGATACCAGTTCACAATGGATCTGTTAGAATCTTTTTTCTTATAGGTTGATTTGCCTTTTGTCAAGTAAGTTGATATTTTTAGAACTAGTAATGTTTTCTTCTTCCCCTATATACAGGTAGCAGATTATTTGACAAGCCAGTTTTATGAAAGAAATTATAGTATTCGACAAAGAATGGATATCCTGGAGGTATTTAAAATATTGTTTCTACAAAAACTGGCAGGCAAAAATTAAGTTTTGCAATTGTAACCTCATTAATCTGAATTTTTTTTTTTTTTTTATATGTGCAGCAGTGTCCCAATTATTCTTGATATAACTATTATAAACATTAGCAATAATTCAGATTTCCATGTGTCTTTGCACTGACTTTCCATATTCTTTTAGTTTGAACTTGGCTATGCCCTGGTGGTGATTCAAAATAACTTTCAATAGAAAGTGATGATACAAAAATGGCAAATTTGATCATTGGTGATTGTGTGGTGAATTTTTCTCCTCACTTGTACATGAATAATATCTAAATGTAGAACTACTGTAGCAAAAACATTCTGCAAACAGCTGATTTTAAGTTTCATCTCATATGATGCAAATAGTGTAAGTTGTAGTGAAAAGAATGTTGAGGGCATAGTCTGAAGTCCACTTAATTCAGATTCATTTATCACCAGTTCATCTGTCATAGATCAAAACTGATTTCATCCATTTTGATGTTTAATTTGTCAACCATAGCTTATTATTTGCTGTATCATTTTCTCATCCATTAGGTTCTTGCTAGTGCAGCTCAAGAGCTGTCACAGCCCAAAAAATCTAAGCAGTGAGTTACTGAGTGATTTGGTTAAGTGTAAGCAATTATCACTGTAAAGAAAATATTATATCTCCTCCATAAATAATCATTTTCTTGTATCATGTCCAACTCAAGCTCTGCTGGGAAAATTGAGATGTTATCAGTTACAGACATTTTTTTCATTTTGTCTCTGGCTATCAGATCTTGAAATAATAGACCTATTTTCATGAAATCATGTCCAAACAATAGATGTAGATATTGTACATATTGTGTACCACAGTTGAAACTGTCAGATCACAGCACTGACACTCACTGTAGAAAGACAATAAGATAAAGACAAAAAGGCAATAGAGTAAACTTAATTTGTCCTCAAATAGAAATATGTTTCATAGTTCATGAGACATAGTATACATGAGAGATACATTTACACTCATATACTTACATAGACTTAAATATCATGAATCAATCAAACATGGAAAAGATAACTTCTGTTTCTAACTCCAGGGAAAATAAGCCCAAAATCATTGAGGTCATCCCAGACTCAGAGCCATCTTCGTGGAGGGAGATTGTACAAAAGAGAATTGAAAGCAACACACGTCGATTCGCTCGAGGAAGGACACGGCCTGAGCCAGAACCCACGCTGAACAAGTTTGCACCTGTAGCTGGCCAGTTTTTTTACCCGTTGATGGTGAAAGTTGACAAAAGTGAGCCATGTCTGGATCTTCTAGAGAGAGACAGCACACTTTTGTTTCGACTGCTCTACACATTGGCTATTGTGTTGTTGTCATCAATGAATGTACCAGTAAGGATTTCCCAGTCAGGAGTCTCGTTTATTTCTTCATTTTTCTTTTTCTTTCATTTTCTTTTTTGTTTGTTTGGTTTTTTTTCCAGAGGCCTTGTGTACTTTGTGGCCTTTATCAGAAAGTTATTTTAGAATTATCCTGGATAGTCCTAGTTTATTTCCAAACTGAGGGACCATTTTACACATAAGCAGCATGTAAAGCCAGAAGTTATCAGTAACAGTCTTAAAGCATTGTGCACACTACTGTTGCCAAAAGAAGTTTGTTTGAAAATGCAGTATTTCAGCATTATGCATTGACTTGTTTAGTGGAGGTCTGTAGTCCGTGGCCTATGCACTTGATTATCATGTTTACATGAACTCAAAGTTGTAAATCATTCCTATCAGTCTTCAATAATGTACTTTCAGACTGCAGCCCAAATGGGTCGAACGCTGCTGGAGTTTACATGGCCCCTACAGTTGCATCCAGATTCGTAAGTGGCACATGATAATTATCTTTGTTACGTTCTTATCCCTCTACATAACTCATGGCAGACTGGAAATCGCTTTAAATTAAATGACTCATTGGACATGAAAAGGAGACAATACCTGGCATGAAAATTTGTGACAATTTAGCATTAACATTAACATTTTTTAATCAGACAAAATTAGAATATTAGAGAAAACTTAGAATTCTGAGATTTGTCGGCTGTTATTTGCTCTCTAAATACACAAGTTGCAATCCTCGAGTCTGTAAGTTATGATTTCATCAAAATTGTTCCAGTTAGGTCTGCATACTGTAAGGCATGAATAACTCAAATTGATCAGGAATGGGCATTATCTTGACCAGCACTATTATTTCCCTTTGCCAGTGACAAAGGTTTTGATCAAGCACTCTAAAGAAGAAAAAAAATCACCTTTCTTCTTATCATGTGAAAAATTTAGCCACAAAAAGAAGACAGTCTATAAAATGAGTTTGATAGAAGGAAAATTTCTTTTCATTGAGTTTTTCAGAATTTTTTTTATGATGTATATTTCAAGGAAAGAGCAATAAGGTTTTTAGGAAGAAGCAGAAAAGTGACTTTTTCCATCTTTACTCCTACTTGATTAACAGCCCTTGTGTTTGGCAAAAGGGAAGTGAAAGGGCTGGTGAAACATAATACCAGCTGACACTGTGTTTAGGGAATACATGGATCAAGTTATGCCTGGATTGCTATTACCAAGTAAAAAATCAAAAAATATTTAAGAGTCATAACATAAGTAAACCTGTTACTGTACTTAGTGTGAAAGTTTTTAATTTTTTTTTTTTTTTTTTTTTGTATTTTGTTTTTGTTTAAGTAATAGATTAGCAAACCAGTCAAATTTTTAATATTCCATTATATTATTCTTCAACATAATTTCACTTTTTTTTTTAGTTCTCTAATAGTATGACGGTTGCTGATAAGAATTTTTATTACTTTATGTGACTAATGAAGGCATGTGGTGCACCATTTAAATTTAAATGTTGATCAGCAAAAGTGGAATGAGAACAAATGAAATTCTTAGACTGATTACAAGGGATATAATTTATGAAATCTTTTACTCATCGTCTGTTATGAAAGTTGTTGCTGTGTTGTGACGTTATATGTACTTTAAAGGTTGTTATATACATAATCGAAATGGTGACAGGGATGTCACCCAGATATTCACTACATGTGAATAAAAATTGTTCCTTTGTTTATTAATTAACAAATTCCAGTTGCAATGTTTAGATATTGTGATGGTGATAGATTAATTATAATTATTTTGGCAGAAAGATGATGCAGATTTTTCTATAGAAATCAATGTCTCAGATCTATAGCTTTTGTGTGTTGGCAGAAGATGTCTCCCCGGTTGTCAGGCAAAATTTCTTCTTTGATTGTTTCAAAATGAATGATGCATTGTGATCAGCCAAGCAAAGCATCAGCAGTGTCTGTACAAGGCTGTGTGAAAAGGTTAATTCTGTATAACCCACAGTGACATTATGTGATGAAAGCTAAGAACTTGTTGGGTGTATATTAGAGAAAATAATTTCCCTGCATAACTTTCAGTGTGAACCAACAATGTGTTGGTTAGCAATTGTTAGCACAGATGATCTCCAACAAGACACTCAGATTTCATTGTAGGACCGCACTGTTTAGTTATTTTAAAAGCTTCTCCAAGTCTTAGAAGGTCAAGATAAAAGTTAATTCTTGTTTATCTGTTCATGCAGCTCGGTGAGACAGGCTTGTCTCATAGCTATTTCCAGTGTCTTTCTAGTAGTGCCGGCCTTCAGTCTTATGACAGATCTGCATGCTGATGTCACAGAAACCAGAGTCTGGCTAGAAGGTATCACAACAGTTCAGCTTCTTTCTGTGCTATTGTCTCTATTCTTTATTCAGTCAACCAAATGGTAACCGCTTCAGCACACCTCTTGTTTGTAATTATTTGACGTATTTAGTGGTATACTAGTGAAGAACCCACGGCCTTCATGGGAGATTTTTAAAAAATATAGATCAAATGATACTGCCCTGTGATCAAGGTGAATGGCAAGTGTGTGCACATTGATGTTGGTATTTTGAATGGTTAAACTGAACGTTCTGCAAAGAAAACGTTTTTTTTTGTTTGGATGCTCTGCGAGCACAAGCTGAAAAATGATAACATAATGTGTCCTTCTATTGAACATACAATTCAGATCAAACACCCTCGCCAATGTAATATTCTGTTAGTATTGCCTCTTCAGAGTAATGTTAAACATAATAAGCCTTTTTTGCTTTTATGTAGGTAGAAACACAGATCTCTATGCAACAATTTTGTATGCCAAATTTGAGATGGATACATTCAACAGTTTTTGTCCATAAGCCTTTTCATGGGTTTGTTGTAGATTTATAGTATATATATAGTATATATATAGTATATAGTTCAAAGGTAGTTGGATTTTTCAATGGGATTGCTGATTCACCTCATTTGATATTGCATATGTTTGCTATCCCAATGTCAACTTTATCTTATATTCTGTTCAAAGCATCAGAATCATGGGATATCAGACCTTTGTGGAGAGGATTACCAACAGACATTTTATGTATTCCAGATGTTGTAGAAAGAGATCCTGACACAGAATGTCAGAAGTTGGCAGCCCAGGCCCTTCTCTTGCTGCAAGATCAAATCAAAAAGGTAATCTTTCAAACATGCTGTTCTGCGTACATATATGACAATAGTTTTGGGGATGCTCAGTTAGAATTTCATTACAAATCTGTGAGGTTCTGAGGACAATAGTTGTCTAGTGAAAATATATAGCTCTGAGTTCAACATTTTTTTTTTCAACGTTGATTTAAAGTTTGCACTTATGTGGGTACAATGGAGATATTCGCTTACCAGAATGTTTTTAAGTGGTAAAGAATACTGACAGTTGCTTTGGAAAAGACTTTGTTCAAGATGTTCCTTTCCTGTTCCAACGGGTTTCTCTAGAACACCACAGATTCATTGAAGAGAGGCACGGGCAATAATGAATGCTTATGTCATTTTACGAAAAATGTCTTAAACTTTAGACGACTGTCCACCGGCAACTAACTAAATACATCAAAAAAGTTGA
>JBCEWB010033257.1:0-14697 GCA_039654565.1 Peronia peronii | reverse complement strand
AGATAGATAGATAGATAGATAGATAGATAGATAGATAGATAGATAGATAGATAGATAGATAGATAGAAAGAAAGAGATAGTAAGACCGACAAATAGATAGACAGACAGGTAGATAGAAAAAGAGACAGAAGATAACTCTGAAATAAATATCGCACGGTGTTTGAAACACTCTACTTACTCTTAATTCTTTAGATTTATATTTCGACGTATCCTGCTCCTCTTAACACAGTATGCCTCGTTTATAAACTCTTAAAATATATTCAAAAACTTTAGAACGCCTTTATCAAGCGTATAGATTTTTCGCTTGATTCTTCTAAATCAACACACATTTAGAAATCGTTTCATTAGATCTACTGCACTTACACATGAACTTCAAACCCTCTGGAGACTTGTAGAACGTAACTGAGAGCTGTCTCCCTACCTTCTTGCATAATGCTGCGTAACGAATGCAGGTGGCGACCCATGTAGGTCCTTCCATTGCACCAAGTACATCAGAATCTAGACCAATGACCTCTCAAAGTAACGGGGCCGTTTTACTAGGTCAATGGCCGCTAACATGTTTACATAGTTAGCAGTGCCCCTCGGGGGCCCGGGGTATATAAGTAGGTTCTTTGCTCCCACCTGCAGGCGGTGAAAGCCCGCCATCAGTGGGATGTCTTATCATGGAATGCCATCCTCGACGTTCGAGGGGTGACATCTCTTCTCTCTCTCCTCGCTCCTGTCTTCTGTCCCGCTCTCTTTCCTTTCTTTTTTTTGACGGGTAAAGGTATCTTACTGTCGTTGGCACAATATAGCCGTAATCGTGCTGATGTGCCGTTAAACTCCTACACAAACAAACAAACAAACATAGTTAGCAGAGAGGAAGACAGTAAAGACGCCCCATTTGTTGTTATTCTTTTCACCATTTGAACTGATTTTTTTTCCATTCTTTCAAATGTGAGATAGCGATAAACCAGTTAGTTCTGTATTCAACGTAACAAGAAAAAAATGCGTTGAAACGATGTTCGCCATGAATTTCACTGAGACGTTGAAATAGTACTATTCTTTATGGTAGATCACCCTCTCTCTATTTCAGAATTTATGCAACAAGCTGAAAAGAAATAAGAATTTAAAAAATCAAATACATAAAAAAACTTGAGGTTTTTAGAGGATATCTCTGCATATTCTTCCTACATCATTTTAGGGCATGTACCTAAAATTTATTCATGGTCAGATCAGACGCTGTGTAACATCATTGATTTGTTTTTGTTTGTTTGTTTCTAGGTAATGTTGTTGTTGATATCTGAGAAACTGCTTAATTTGGAATTCTTTATTGAGTGCCAGGTAATGATTGTGACAATGAATGGACAGCTGTGAAGTTCTGTTTATCATTCAAATCGTCTTTCATCTACTGGGTTTATTATTATGTTTTAACATTTCATACATCGAATGTCTGAAGACTAATCTTGCCATTAAACGACACAAAGGAACATAGGTGCCATTGTTGATTTTTGCTTTAATAATGAATATTTTTAACCCATATATCATTTAGTTGGATAATAATGGGCAATACGTGAATGCATCACGTTTTGATTCTATTTGTAGAGACCATGGGAGATGACAGTGTTGGAACTATCATATTTTGTCTGGAACAGTATCAAGTAATCAACAAAGGCAGAAATCTGTTCCAAGAGTTCAGATTCTACTATACATTTAATAATTTTATTGGCAGTCCCATATTTTGTCAAACATTTCCTGTTCTTGCCTGTCCTATTACCTCACTTACGATCGTCACTGGCCTTTCCAACGTCGACAGATAAGCAATTCCAGTCTCCGCCACAGAGAGCACTTCAAGAAGTAATAGGAGAATCATCGTCCTGTTCATTTCTATAGTCTTTATAACCACCAACGGTACTCTGATGACTTTTTGCACCGTTTATTTCTATGTAGATGACGAATACTGCCGGGAAAAAACGAAAATTTCTTCACATTGATTAGTTGCATTAATCAACTAGCTATGTCTATTCAATCATCGGTCACCTTTTATTTATATGTCGTTCTAAAGCTTAGGCTTCTGAGCATTTTCTTGTCTACCTTTTTTGTGGCCACCGCAGGGAGTTTATACTGTTAAACTGGAGTTCAGACTCATGATGTCAACTTAATTAACAAAACACCATGTGTCTAGTGTGCCAATTCTGAGCGCCATGGCTATGGGGTTGGACTTAGTATTGCTATGCTCGTTCACGGAGTGTAATCAATACTTTTAAAATCTTTTCTTGTAAACAAACGGATTCATGATTTATTTTTTTTTAATTACAAAGAGCTACAGCAAGAACAAATTACAATAGACCTGCTATCGTAAGATAATGGCAGTGTGAGTTTCATTTAGTTCTGAAATAATTTACACGTGGTAACATAATAATAACGGCGTTAAGTATTAACGTTAACTAAGTTTCTTGCCTCCATGGGCATGGCTCCACATTCGGCACGCGTAATGTCATCAGTCCGCTCTCCAGTATAATAGTATAAGCTCCTTGAGCCACCGTCACCCGGGTACCTGAATTACGTTATAAAAGTAGCTGAATTCTATTTACAATGTGACAAAAAAGTGAAGACATTGAAAGAACAGTTTTGATAAGACGTGTTTGGCGAACGATGCTGAAGTAGACCAAGCACACCGAGTTTCATTAAAAGACTGGATCAATGCGTGACGAAGAAATTCAATAAAATGAAATTGTAAGAACTACTGCAAAAAGAAAGAAATGGAAGGACTGATCCCCAGTGTCCATATTTTTTTGTCCACACCTTTTGTGCGCCCTTCACTCAGACATATCACAAGTGTAGTAACACCTGAGAGTAGCTTTTTACACCAGGTCAGTTATTTATACGTGACGTTAGACGCATATTGAATATATTAATTTTTGTTCTGGAACTAGCATGATGTTCGTGGTATCCTTTTACATTTCGAGAGTTTTGTTTATCTTCGTTTCACTTCTTAGAGAAAATATTTTTTTAAAAATCCGAGGGTTACTTCCACAGTTTCCATATACGCACTGACAGAAATAAGTTTGATAATTTGTTTTCGCACACTTGTAATTATGATATATATAGAGAGAATTTCCACGAAGTTTCAGATCAATACCCTTTTTAGATAGGCAATACCGAGGTCAGGTCTAACGTCACCGTCTGCGTTTTTCAATTTTTTTAAAGCTCGCCATGGATCTTCGACGCCGATTTATTTCGAGAGATGAGTTGTCACGACCATTTGAAGAGGTTGTCCTGAAAGTTTACATGTTGCCTTTGGTACTTCTGTATCCTCAAGAACGCCATTCTAAATTTAGTTCAATGAATTCAAACAGTAAGTAGCGTCTCTGGCAGATGGTGACCCATCTGGTCGCCCAGCAATTATGGTCGCCGAAAAAACAACAGCTGCTGTGAAAATTATGATCGAGTAAGATCCAAGGGTGACATGAGGAGAGAGAACATTTATTGTAGCGCTCAACGTATTTGGAAAATTTTACAGGCACACAAGATGTCCCCCTGGGTGGCTTTCTCGCCAGTTGACAGAACAATAAAAGCAGCAGCACTTTGATTTCTAGAGTCAAATGATTGAAAGATTTGATAAAGGGCGGTCTCCACTGACAGAAAACACCCTAACTGGTGATACGACAGAATCTCCCTCTTCAGTAGCAAAAAAATATTTGGTTACAATTTCCCTAGAAGGAGCCGAGCTCTGACTGCAGATTTGCATGCGATGCTTTGGATCCCTAAAATGCTTAACAAATGAACCCAAAAACACCTTAAAACAGACACCCGAGGACAGCTGTGGTACCATGAGAATGCGAGTGCTCAGATGGCCACGGTGACAAATTACTGTCTGACATCAAATTTTATTTCAGTTCCCGCATTCACGCCACCTGGCACCTTGTGACTTCTTTTTCCACACATCAAAGAAGGGCTGCGTGGTAGAAAATTTGAATCATGCTAAAACCATCGAAACCTGATGAACAGGTCATGTCAATGTCAACTTCAAAGTGGCAGGAATGTTTCAATTTGTGTTTTTATAAGTATAAAATTGTGCATAGTGTCGAAGGGGAAGTATTTCGAGAAGATGTGAAAAAAAAATTAACTTAATATCGTTATTATGTGAAAAAAAATGAACTTAATATAGTTTTTTTTTTCTTCTCCTTCCGGAAACTTTCAAGGTAACCCTCGTACCAGTGACTCTAGTTAAAATCCTTGGCGTTTAGATCGGATCAAGAGTAGGCGGAGACGCCGCTGTCGGGCAAAATTTTCAAATGGGGAAGGGAAGGCTTGCAAAAGATCGGGATAAAAGTTTTCGTACTTGTTGTTGTGTAAGCTAAGGATCTCAGACTCAGCCATCTGTCCAGCTGTTGGACCAAGACAATCATTAGGCATAATTTATTTGCTACCGCTTTCATTGTGATTTCTGTTAGGATTCCTTTTATAGTTGCAGTAATTGTTGTAGGCAGAATTTCACAGGAATTAAATAACACCACAAACAACATCATGCTGCTATTGTGTGTGTTTCGTTTGTGTTGTATGTTAGCATTTCTCTTTTGTGTTTCCTTTGGGTTGTCTTACATCTTCCTTTGCCATTTTTATTTGTTCGTTTTTAATTTTGTTTGTTTGTTTGCCGTATTGTTTCTTTTTCCTTTGGCCTGTTATGGCCTTTTTTGCCATGTACTAGACAAGGGAGAAGTTTGTCGGCAAGCTCAGAAGAAACTGCTGCAGTGCTTCTACGCAAACTCTTCGGTTGCCAGTAACATGTACATCACTAATTTCCTTTTCTTGACTGAGGATTAGTCGTTAAGGCTAGCTAACGGCCTTTAAATGTGAAGATTGTCCTGAGGTTTGATTACTGTCATTACCCAGACAATCTCTTGTCACGATCTGTGTTTAAGTAGAAATTCATGGCAAGAACAAAAAGAATTTATCAATCCTAAAGACAATCACAGAGAAAATTTGTTTGTGTGTATATGAAACATTCTCAATAGATCGATCACTAGTTGTCCTTCATTTGAGAAAGAAAACACTATAAAGTTTGATTTTTTTAGTATTTATAACATTTGTCCTAAACATAAATTAGAGAAGAAACAAGTTTATAAAGATTACTTGAATATATAATATGTGAATTGACACGGGACCCAATGTCCTTACTGTGCATTAAAATTTAACTTAGATTATGTTTTTTCCTGCGGGACCGTCTTGATTTTCTTAAAATGACCAAAAAATTGACACAAACTCCTAGCTTGTTATATACGATTATAGCCCAGTGCTTCTGTTTGAATGTGAACGATTACGGGATTAGGCTCGTCTGCTTCTCGCCGAAAAACTTAGTCGGGGGTTCAAAATTCGAATCCTATCGGGGGATGGGAACGATTCGTAGATTAAACTCTGAATTTTAAAATTTTTGTTTCAGTGACACAACGGTTTCCTGGCTTCGTGGGAAGGGAAGCCCGACGGCTAGCCTTCTCGGATAAGTTCGGATATATTTCGGAGGTTCCGTGTGTACGTTATGCACGTTAAAGTCCCTTGAATGTTTAAATCGAATGGAGAATAGATGGAGAGGCCGCTGTCCGGGCAAAATTTCCAAATTCCAAGTTTCTACCCATAAACATTATTCTTTTCAAAGTGGGCAGATACTTAAGTTCGAAACAAATTACTTTTTTGTTATATATATATATCAACTTTAAAAAAATCATGTATTTTGCTCTTGTTTATTTATCAGACTTATTGTTTGTTTATTTTTGTGTATTGAGTTACTCACCGGTTGATAGTCTCTTTCTAGTAGTTCACGATAATTATTTCTATGTTTGCAGATCTGTTCAAGGCTCTTCAAAAAAAGTACCTCACTTGTGACAAGAATACGGCCGACCTTTTGAGAATGGCTCATATGAGTGTTTGTGTCCCCAAATGTTTCAATAACAGTCAGATAAGAGATCTATACTGTGCATAGTAGGTCACTGATGTGTGCCTAGATTCGGATTTTGAAAAAGATCGTCAGGTTTCCACTGTGTTGAACAGAGCAAACTGTCTTGTCTGTCCATGGATCCGCTAGTTACATTTATAAAATCTTTGTGTGAACGTTTCTCTCGTGAAATATCGGTTGTTGTTGTTGTTGTTGTTGTTGTTGTTTTGTTGTTGTTTTTGGAGGTGTTTTTTTTTTGTTATTGTTCGTTTTTTCTTTATTTCTTTTTTTTTTTTGGTTTTTTTTTTGGGGGGGGGAGGGGGTCGTTTTGTTTGTGTATTTATTTTGTTTTTAATTCCATGGATGAGATAGATGCTGAAATTATCAGTAAAGGTACACACTATAATACGAGAATAAAACTAATAAAACTTTCACATTCTTTGAAATGCATTATTTCCAATAAAAATATTATGAGCAATTTAAAGCATAAAATGAAATGATATTTATTATGTGTACAATGTCATGTAAATTTGCTGTATATTTTGGACTGCAAAGTGTGCTTATTGTTATCAATATCAATGCACTATTTGAACAACAAAACAACAACAACAATATAGAAGTAATTTCATTTCATTGTTATTTTGTTATATCTTGTTTTGTCTAATTTTATTACATCTAACATTTTAACTAGAATTGGTCTATTTGTGTGATTTCAACGTAGATGTTGTTTAGTGGAAATGATAACAATCAAACGCAGAATGGAGAAACAGTTTTAATTTAATAAAAGCAAACCGACAAAGAAGTAAAGGAAAAAAAGCACTGCAATATCGGAACTAAGTTCGCCTTAATATTTTTCTTTGTATAGGGTCCAATGAAAAAATTCCTCGAGCTTAGAAATGATTTATCTTCAATGATTTATCTTCACTAAGGCTCTATTCGTTCTAGTCCTGCAATGTTGGAATCTTTACATACACGACAAACTAGATTAGGATGTAATGTATTCTGACATAACGCTTCTTCTGTTAATTTTTGACAAAGCCAGTTATCGTTACAATTTAACCATTAACTATTTCTCATCCTGTTCAAATTAAACTTCCTGTAATAGCATCACTACATTCTTTAATTAAACACTGCAATTTCATCTCAATTTGCTAAACGAGAGATTTCAAAAACAAATCGTAATTTTCTCCAAAGACCGTTTTCAGGGACAAGGTTAAATAATTTTAGTATTTGCCTCACACTGCAAAAATAGAACAGCTAGTAGTCGCTCAGCAAAAGGATTTTGCCTTTGAATGAAAACTAGCAATGACTGGCAAAGTTCTGCTCTTAATGCCTACAAAATATCTAATAAAGGAAACAATAAAAGCCGTATCTAAATATTTTAACAAAAACCTCTGATTAGCTTCATGAATCAATGAATCAATGATGTAGTACATAACATGTGAAATGAGATTCATACATACATCACATGAAAACAAAGCTCTTGAATATATGTAGCTATATTAGATTTAAACAAAAAATAAACAGAGGGTTTCTATCTGATTATTAAATTAAAACAATATTATTTGGGTATAGTGTATTGTATTAGTCTGTTGTTTAGCTGCTATAAAAAATTATAAACTATAGAAACATGCCACAAATGAGGAGAATCCAGGAAGTTGTTAGGAGCACAGGAAAATCTTCTCATTGTAGCAGAGAACTAACAGCAGACGACAGAGAAGTTGGAGGAAATTCATTTCGTGGCCTAATCTTCAGCAGGATCAAGTGCAAGAAACAGGTGGAGGCGTGACAGATGTTGACATCCCTCAATCTCGAACGACTATTGTGTTGTGTTCTGTAGAGTTTTGGCTCGGGACTTTCTCCTTTGTCTTTTTATCCCAGCCGGTAAGGCAAGTGACCTCTCAAACTAGGAAAGACTTACCCGCACAGCCTGTCTCCAATCTGCGTGCTCAGAGGTCATGATTTCCCAGCAGCTGTGGTAAAAAAAGCAAAATCCATTGATCCCTAATGCAAACATCTTTGGGGAGGACGTTATAAATGCAGGATGTTATTTTGGAAAAGTTCCTTCAATAACAGAGATTCTTCACTCCAGAAATGTAAATTTCACCGAAGTAAAAAAAAAAAAAAAAATTGCATCGTCCAGTGACGCCTGGAGGCACCAAGGTCAACAAAGGATACCTATAATATAAAATAAGCAATATGTTGTTTTAACATCTGTTCACTGTGACTTTGTTACAAGTTAATTTCATCAGTCGGTCCGTAAGCCAGTTCACATGACTCTCATCTGTGAGCCCACATGCTTTGCCATCTCAGAAGATGTATGGATGCCTCCACTATGTACAGCTACAAGTACTGGGATGTACTTATATTAAATACTCTGATATAATATGATTATGTTAAAACGCATCTCCCTCAACGAACTCAAACTGAACCGTTCCTTTCCTTTCTTGTTCTAGACAAAAGTTACATATTCATTTATTTGGGTCCCTCACCTTCGAGAATACATTTTAAAATGAACAGCTCTGGAATAGAACCACAAGATGCATTTCTATAGAGAGGGAAATTGGCAATCAGATAACACTGGATAGGTCATACAACAGGTAAAGCACAAAGTAGCATCGCCAGACAGATTTAATATTAATCTCAAGAGGAATGAGGCAGAGGAGTGGTCCCAGAATTTCCTCAGCGAAAAATGTTTGCTGGATGATATGAAAAGGAGTAGTAACTTTTGGAATGATCTCGTAAAATCCTCTGGAGATGTGACTCGATGGATGTCTGTGGTCCATAGCTGATACATTCGAGAGGCTCACAGACGATGGTGAAAACATTTCGATACATGGTTAGTGCACATTTCTTAGTTTTAGTCACACGGAAACCAGTTCCTCCTTCAAGCAAATAAAATTACTTAACGAAAAGACAAAATTACTTAACGAAAATGGATAGCAAAGAGATTGCACTCGACCTCAGTACATAACCATGCAATCATTATCAGTGCAGGTTGTCAGGAAAAGTTCAGTCTTAATGGGACAGCTCACAGTTATTCAGTGCACATTGTGTCTACGCTTTACTACGCTTTCAGTGAGTGATAAAAATGAATGGTGGTCGATCACACTATTCCCTGGCCTCCATTTTCACCCACTTGCCATCCTTAGGGACGAGCAATGGGCCACTCAATGTTGGTGGGTAGACGGTTTTGCTGCACGGGACAGGACTGAACTGCTGCAAGATGGAGACCAACGCAATTTTCATCACAGTCGTAGCCAATCTCATCCCAATGCAATTTCGTGGACCGTGACCGAAGTGGAAGAAAGCGTACAAATTGGTAGAATCTTTCTCCTCAGGGCTGAATCGCTCGGGCCTGAACTTTTCTGGTTCGGGCCACAAGTCGGAGTCATAGTGCATGGAATACACGGGAAAAAAAACACGGGTGCCTTTGATGAATTGGACTCCATCTACGATGACGTCATCAGTACATTGCCTGGCAATGGAGAGTATCGAAGGGATTAATCGTATAGCCTCATTGATGCACATCTGCAGATAGGTGAGCTGGTTGACATTGTCGTTGTTCGGTGTGTCATCGCCAATTTTCTCGTCTATCTCTGCCTGTACTTTCTTCAGACAGTCAGGGTGCATGGCCAGCATGAACAAGACGGAGGAGAGATTACTCGATGTCGAATCATATCCGGCGAAGAGAAAGTTTAGAGCTACACCCTGAAAGAAAAAGACATCATTACAATTATCTGGTGTTTTGTGCTTTGGAAGATTGTATGTCTGCCAATAGTTTCCATGAGGCGTTTAAAGTAAATACATTTGAAGTGGTAAATGAGTGGAGACAATAAGATCATTTTCGATTCGCGTACGTCACGGATGGGGAAAACGAGAGTGAAGCTAACGGTGTGCAGACCGAACATAGCAAGTCTGCATTCGGTTAGTTTACGAGGTAAAAACAAAAGAAGAGAAAAGAAAAAGGATGCCTTGAAGTTTGCGTTGCTAGTTTGGCAGGAAAGAAACACATTTTTTAAACTTTTTGTTCTGCCAAGTGGGAAACAGTAGTGTTTTAAAGTAATTCTGGGTCACTGATTTCAGATCTGAAATGAGATTTGAGGGTTTTTATCAAATTCAGGGGTGCTATTTTCACTCATTAATACTAACATAGAGAGGCCTACCACTGAGAATAAAAGTAAACCACAATATTATTGTCATGTTAATTACTGTTTTAGACATTTCAAAGTGATAAAATTCCATAGATTATTTATCAAAGCAACATTAGAACCTATAAATTGTCAGTATCTTTCAAATGAGCCATAAGTCCTATACATTGATTTTCTGGCCATTGTTTCCTGCTATAATGACTGGCATCGTCAGGGTTATCCAAAAGACACAAAAAACACATATATCTGATATATCTTCTCTGCAGTCAAGGGAAAAAAGATATCACTTTGAGATCATCACAAGCGATCCTGCTCTGTTTGCGTACTGGCACACTTTAAAGGGGGCGCGGGGTGAGTGGGTGAGGGGGGGGGGGGGGTCCTGAAATACGGTTTTTGCTAAAGAAAAAAAAAAATGCGATATTGGGCTTTTGTTTTCTCTTGAAAGTCATGCATTTTCTGAATATAAAAATTGTATTGAAAGTGGATATGCCCATTCTAACGTTTCTGACTCATGGTCATTCACCGGATGTCCCGCCCTACTGTCAATCAGGATTTGGCTCCCTCTGGTTGTTATATGCAATGGTAGATCATCACTATTTGATTATATGCAAGCAAAAGGTGCGAAAAACTTGCTTGTTTTCTAGTAATATCGTGAGTCCCAGGGGCGGACACTGAATGACCACTCAGGGGCGAAAAAAAAGAAACTTACAAGCACGCAGATTATCAGTGTAAGCTTTCACCAGGAGCTTTAAAATTAACTTTCAAGTCCTATGAAAAGTAAAATTTTCTTCTCTTTCTTTTGCTGTCTGCCATAGTGAAGGTCAAGGTTTTAACAGAGAAAGATACGGAGGGTACACATAAGACCTCAAGAGGCCCGAAGTGACTTATGGGAGCTGTTATAATGATGGGGGTATGAAGAAAAATTCGAGAAAAATATGAACAGAATGCCAGGATAAGGCATCAAAAGACACAGAAGTCATGAAGAGATCGTTAGTGTGCAAAAAATTGCTGCTTGAAGGGTTTTTTAAAAAAATGTCATTTTTCCCCTTACAAAAAATAATAATAATAACATAAAAAAAATAAAAAATATAAAAAATAAAAAATAAAAATTCAGATGCGTTTTTCTCAAAAACCCGTTTTTCTGCTCACTCTTTTGATATCCAATTTTTTATTTCTTTAGCGGTTCCAATCAAATTTGACATACATTATTTTCACAACAAAACAAACAAACAAAAAATACATATGCACAGCCCATTCCATTAGTAAGTTCTGGACAAAAACAGGTTTTTATTACGAAAAAAAACGCGCAATTTGAAATTCTACTACATAGCATTTTCAAAAATGTATAGAAAATTTTCTTTGCAATCGAAGACCTAAAAATACATAACTTTTAGATATTATGCCAGACAATGCGTTCACCAAGTTTCATCAATTTTATATGATATTTCACGTAGGAGACAGGTTTCAAAGATAGCCATATTCGCAAAGCCAAACTCCAAGACGGCGGACTGTCATCGCAACTGTTCAAGAAAGTCGATTTTTATTCACTGTTTTCCTCTAATTTGAACGTGCCGATTTCAACAGAAAGGGTCAAAATAGTCTATCTGTAACAATAAAAACATTCACTTCCAGGACGGCCCCCCCCCTCCCCCATGCTCACCCCACCCCACCCTCACTAAGAAAGAGGTCCATTGATTCATAAGATTCCCTTAACCCAACTGCATTAGCCAATGGCATAGAAGGCTTGCTGTTGCTATTGTGTGAGAGCACAGCTTTCATGCTTGCCCCTCTAGAGTCAGTAAGAAGTCTATATTCGTTTGGGACGTGATCATGCCCAGGCTTGTTCACAACGACTATTGACAATACCATCATTTCAAAAGCAAACTCCATTTTCCATCTGAAAACAGGACATAAGTTTTGCGTGCAGCTACGAAACACAATTATTCTGATAGATTTCATTTTGTAGAGGATGCCATCACTGAAATCGAGAGGAGAGCACCTGGAACTTTACTTTGGACAAGGAAAGTTCTCATAATGATTTTCTTGATTAATCAAGTGTGACCATCTTTTCGTTAATTTCTGCTTCAAATTCATCATCATCATCCACACTCCTATTGAAACATTCGTTTTCTGTTATCATCTCTCGCAACTGCAGGTAAAAGAAGTGCAAAATTCTTTTCGTCACGAGGCATTGGTTTCAATGCTGACAGGCAATCTATTTATTTTACAGCTGGAGTTACTGGATAACATCTGTATTCGATATGACAAAAATATGATTTTTTAGATATAGAATGGCCAACAACCAAAAAAACATGACGTGATAGAAGGAAAAAAATAGTTTACAGATTTGAAATCAGCTGTCAGAAAACATAAGCTAAGCGTTGCCATGTGGCAAAATCTTTGCTGCCAATGTTATAGGCGATACTGGATGCATTTGAAACTTCAATAAAGAGAGACATTCGGTGAACGTCGTTATCAGTGGTAGAAATTTCTTTACGTAGGTCATCCCCTGTTTTCTCACTTTATTTGCATAAACCCTTTAGTGTTGCTGTCTTCAGTTTTGTCTAACAATGCTTGCCGTTTCCGAACACCGGCAATCAATGCTTCAATGATAGTCTGAAAACTCAATATTTTGAAACATTACCAACTTTCCACAAAAGCTATTATAAAACTGTCGTTGTGGCTGGGTCTACTGTACCTATGTGTAGAAATAAAGAAAATGTTAACGGTTCTTTTCACTTTAAAGAAACTCACCCACGGCTTACCACTCTCAAGATGACGAGAGACAGCTGAAAGAATTATCAGTGTTGAGCTTAGTTTCCAAAACACAATGTGTGCCGAGAGCCAGAGGTTACTGATTATAGCGTCGGCATTGAGAATTATAATCACCCCATTCCGTCGTTTATCATACAATAAAGGTAAATGGGGTAAGTAGCTGATCTGGACACGTACGAGAAACGAAATCTGTACCACTGTGTGGCACACCTATCATAGACATACATAAAACAGACCAGATGCGCGTGCCATTTTCTAAGTCATCCATTGTTCCATATTAAATTATGGCATCTGTGCAGGGTGTAACAGCAACTGGGCATCTGTGCTGCCTGTTCCGCTTAACAAATACATGCAAGCAGATTTGGTCAACAAGACAGTACAAAACTGTTGTGATGCTGGATGTTTCAATAAAGCTACATCGGGTTCTCTCTATTCATTTTGCAAGTAAATTTACTCATTTTTCATCAACTGCCCAGATCTATTTCTACAGGGCAGGAGGCAGGAGGCAGGGCATAAGGTCTGTGGTTCGCATTACGTGTGCAGCGTCATGTCAGATCCTACCAATTTTAACCAAAATTGACCGAGTTTTTCTGAACATGAAGCTATTAAATCGGCCAATTTTGGTTAAAATTGATGCAGTCTGAGATGATGAACATAGGAGGAACGCGAACAACACTCCTCCCCCTCCTTTCCCCCTCCCCTAATCCCCCCTCCCCTCCCACTTTAACACACTAATCCTCCAATCCACTAGTTGAATTAATGCGTTCTGTAGGTTAAAATTCTGAAGAGGGCCTAAAGTGAAAATCTTCAAATACCCTGTGAGCTCCATTAGCCAATTTTACAGTGTTATTTCATGTTCAGATTAAACTTGATACATCAGATGTTATGCTGGACCTAGACTCTCTACTGTAACATAGTCTGCTCTAGTTCCGAAGATTCAAAGACTGTTACAGACTGATAAATACATGTTATCTATTTTACATTCAGAAGTTAAATCTAGATGATCTATAATTTATAGTCATATTCAGTACGGTAGCCCCATTATGCTGGACTCACAGTCTACTACTTTTCCATACGTATTAGCATTCCAAAATATGGCCTGACTGGATAAGTATCATTCTGCCATAATGATAGTGAACATTCACATTCTGTAGGCCTACAAAAAATAAAGTAAATCTTGAAACTGTTTCTCAAGATTTTCCTCCATCACAACGGGAAAATATTTACAGAGCAGCATGTGCAAGAAGATACTGATTCACTGAGGGCACGAGCCGAATGAAACAATTTTATTCCTGCACCTGTAATAAGTTTTCCAGAATCATTGTCCTAAGAGTTGATAGTGGTCGTTACCCAATTCTTGTAAAGATTTTTTTTTTACGCACTAAATTATATCTATGTCTGTTTTGTTTTTTCGTCCTTTTTATACCTTTTACAATAGCATGTCATTTGTTTTCTATTCACATATTTACAACTGACTTAATTACTTTGACTTTCTTCTTCTTTTTTCTACTGCTTTTAATCTTTCTTACTTTCTCTTATTCCTTCTTATTTTCTTTCCTTTCCTCTTTTCATTGAAATCGTTAGTTCCATTTTTCTTATCAACTGTTACCATTATTTGTTATCATATTTATCTTTTACACTACTATTATGTTGTTATTTTTTTTATCATTTTTACAACTGTTATTATTTGGATGGTATTAGCTTTAATTTCTTGTCACGTCACGCCTTAGGCCTAAATTTACCAACTATCCCGTGTTTTTTTTTTTTTGGCGTTTTTTTTTTTCACTTTACGCGCTTCTTCCCGGAGTCCAGTCAGGTCCTACCTTAAAAGGGGGGGGGGGGGGGGGGGGGTTTCCTGGG
>JBCEWB010033256.1:10483-31748 GCA_039654565.1 Peronia peronii | reverse complement strand
AATATAAAGTTAACTGATCTTGCTGGCCAAATTTTCGAGCCCGCTTGGCTCTTCGTCGGGGCAATAATCATCATCATTATCATCATCATCAAGTGCCTGGCTCATTAGCATTAGTCATTATTTCCCTCCATATGGTCCAATCTCTTGTTGCTGTTGGTACTTTGATGGTGCTTTCCGCTTTGAGCCATGGTGTTGTGCTATCACTAATCTTCTTCCTCTATCTCTTTCGACTGCTTCTTCCCTTCATGGTAAGAACCGGAAAGGAAGTGGTAAATCTAGGGTGAAGAAATTCTGACTTGTGAGGAAGTTTAGAGTGTACTGGCGAGAAGATCAAGTTTCATCTTTCCTTGGTTACCTTCTTTCAAGCACATTAGTCACTGTTCATAAAAGTGGATTAATTGTAGAAGTGTCAAAGGGGCTTACTTTCCAAATGACTTCAAATTCAATAGCTCTATTCTCATTTTATGATGCTGTTTAGGCTTCAGCTGTTATTTTGTGAAACTAATAAGTGCCTATGTAGAAACACTGGCACTCCAGCAGTTTCTCCTAATACTTTCAGGGTTTGAATGTGTGTGGAAATGTTGGAATTTTGTGAACCCACAGAAACGTGAGATGGAAGCCAGTCAGGCTAACACAGTGATGAAACTGTGCAAGGAGCACTACCAGCTGGAGCTGGAGGTGCAGAGTCGCCATCACGACGCCATCTACGACAGCCTGCAGAAGCTGATGGAGGCCAACCATGCCAGCCATGCCAAAGCCCTGGATGAGATTCATGATCGAGAGGTGACCGAACTGAAGAAGAGGATGGATGCCCAGAGCCGGGACCACATGAAAACTCTGGGCAAGAAACACAAGGATAAGCAGGAATTGTCAAGGTGAGAGGAACAAATACTTTCCCTGTTTGACATGACAGTTTCTCTGTTTGACATAAGAGCATCCCAGTCTGACATAAGAGTTTCTGTGTTCCACAAAACAGTTTAGAACTATATTTGACATAACAGTTACCCCATTTGACATAATAGTTTTTATGTGGACATAATGGTTCCATGTTTGACATTACACTTTCTGTGTTTTGACATGACACTGAGGACTTACTGCGGATAGATTAAGGGTATGTGCTACTGAAAAAAACCAGTTTCACCATTTCTTAAGAAAAGATTATTTTTGCATCATATTCCTGTTCACTGAGTTGCTAGGACATGGCAAACAAGCAAACAAAAATTTTTTTCAGCATTATGTAATAATAATGGTGGCCATTTTGGGTTTTTATCACACATTTTTGATATGCCTATAACTTTTTTGTTTTTTTGTCAATTGTTCTGAAACTTTGCTTGAAGCAACTTAGGACATATATACGTCTTTGTATAGAAGGATTTGAAATTTGCTAGCTCTGTCTCTCTGGCACAACTTGATGATGGTATTTATTTTTCACTAATTTTCCTTATTCAAACAGCAATAAAACAAAAATGAGTAAAGATATTACATTTCTGTTCTACACAAATCTTTGTTATAAAATAGCAAAACAGCCTGGCAAAAGTTATCCCATTTGGACACAAAATAAAAAAGTAGTAGGGATTTTTGTGCAGAAAAATAATTTTTGAGAAAAATCCATGAAAAAATAGATTTTTTCCTCAGTATGAAATTCAAAATTAAGACTGAAACTTGAAAAGGAGGCTCTTCTCACTTTCTTTTTACATAGTGACACAATCTTGTTTCGTGTACAATGGATAAAGAAGCAAAACTGAAGTTGTTCAGTATGACCCAAATATTGAAAATTTTGACCTTTATTTGCACATGCCTTTAATTTCTAGTCAGTGAATACTAACAGCGCAGAAGTACCAGCTGCTCCTGTAGCATGCTTCAGTAAACTTGAGTTCACATTATTATCAACTGTACTAAGCTATAATCTGAAAATGGTGGTTTTTCTTGTATAAATGTCATCTGTTGTTGTTATTATTATTATTATTTATCTCATGCAAACATTTGTTTTCCTTATGTTTTAGTCTCAGCATAGCAGGCATTTTTTTTTTTTTTTTGTAATTGTTCACAGAATCAAGAGAGAGGCTCAACAGAAACATGTGCAAACAGCTGTTACAGAGAGACAGAAGGTAACATAAGATGATCCTTAATTTCAGTGATAAGAAATATAAATTCAATTATTTTATATGTTATAAATAGACCATTGCCATAAACACTTTTGCAAAAATGGAACAGAATAGGAACATTTTGACATTTGATCATTGTGACTTGAAGAACTAATGGTAATGTAGTTCATTTTTTAAGGTTTACTTTGAAATTTGCATTTAGCCATCTTGTATATGCCATGTTTTTGTATATTCGCATTGTTTTATTTAGACAAATCAAGTAACATGAACACAGAGTGAAAAATTTGTTCTTGTTCTCATTTTTATTTTGTTCATATGTAAAGTCTGACATATGGTGCACACACTTGGGATCAGACTTTTGCATGAGCAGAGGTAAAGAGACATAATGCAGTGATTTGCATCTCAACACCTCTAAATGACAGAGGAACATATTACAAGATAGGCAGAAGAAAGGGTTTCAGCAGTAGTTGGTTGGTATTAAAAGTATTTTATGCTCTAACATTATAAAAAATTTGGGATTTGTGAATGAGAAAGGTAATTGAGAAATAAATGAATAAAAATTTTGTTTGGTTTGATTTATTTATGTTCAGCTGAAAGACATCCTGGACAAGCGCCAAGGGGAACTAGAGGCTAAGCTGGCAGAAATCAAGAAGGAATTCCAGAAAGAAAAAGAAGAGGTGAGCTTAATTCCTATGAGTCAAAGATTTTAACTGTATTTATCAGACCTTCCAGAAAAACCCTTCTAAAGTCATATGTGTGATAATTGATACAACCCAGTAGGTCCATGGTGCAGTAAAAAGGACTACAAAACAGAACAATATTTTTAGAAAATTAAGCTGTTGTTATGACAACACAGTAGTATATTTTCCGTTAGTTGTTTAGTACATTGTTTAATGAGTTGGTCAGCGGTGTTCATACAATGTCTTCATTAAAACAGTGTAAATGATGTTGAGCAGCACATTTTAAATTCGGTCATACAAAGTTTTGATATGTCAGATCATTGAAAGCCTGTAAACTTAATCAAACTTTTTATGTGTAGATTTATTGGTATCAGCAGAAATGGAAATGAGTATGCTTTACTTTGGTGAGAAAATTATTTAGCTATGACTGTCCTATATTGAAATTCAATCCCTGTGACCTTAATGGCAGTAAAATTACAAGGTATACCTTTCATATGATCAGACTAACCACGTTCTACCAGTCTTAGAGAGCTGAACTTTTACAAATTCTCAAAGTACTTTCCATTAGCATTGATGCACAACTACATCCTCCTCATTTAAGAGACAAAGAAATGGCTCCACTCCTCAGCGGATATCTCTCGATTATTTTGTTGAAGGTAAACAGCGCTTCTTCGTTGTCATTGAATCGCTGCCTTCTCATTTGATCTTTGACCGATGGAAATAAAGAAAAAGTCACAAGCAGCTAGGCCTGGTGGATAAGGGGGGTGTGGGAGAGATTTTACGTTTTCTTTTTCCAAATACTCCTAAGTCACATGTGCTTTGTGAGCACTTGCATTATCATGCATAGTGCAGCTGAAGCCCTCGAGTGCCTGTCCAGGGATGCTTTTGTGCCCACTTCTGGAAGGCCTTTGGTAAACAGTTATTGATATATCTTTGGGCAGTAACAGTTCTTTGTTCTTCTATAGGAATAATTGTAATGTGGTGAGGGGGGGGGGGGGGGGGGGGGGGGGGAGTGGGAGGGGGACAAAGCCCCCCCCCCCCCCCCCCCCATGCCACCATCATTTTACCAGAGCTGTGAGACTGCTTGAATTTTACAGGTGAAACATCTCCAGCACCCATCCAATACGCTTACTTTCAGGATTGTAACTGTACACCAATTTCTCATCTACAGTCATGACTTTATATACAGAGTTTGATTGACCATCATCATATTCTCTAAGTATGTTTTGACAGAACTCAACCCAAGCCCTTCTCTGATCCTCAGTCAACATATGGATACCCACAGGGCACAGACCTTCATTAGTTTAAAGAGTTCATGTAATATTATATAGACAGTAGAAAACGAAGAGCCAAGTTATCGGTGTTTTTTTACAGAGTTTTTCGGCACGGGTTCAGTCCGATGTCAGTTTTGGATATGTTGCCGCGTTTCCACTGTGAAGGGTTTGCCAGCACTCCTCACGTACTGGACCAGATCCCTGTGCTGGTCCTCAAACCTCTGGCACCGGAGCATGTAGTGGCTGACATCGTTAGCGTCCCCACATGTGTCGCAGGCAGCAGGTCTCCCGTGGTTGGTGAATTTATGGGACCGGTTCCCCATTCTTAATTTCAGCAGGTGGCTGTTCATGACAGATCTAAACACAAACAGGTGGAAGGTAGCAAACCTTGCCGGCCCCCTGGGGGGGGGCAGTCTCTTTATGGCCCCAGCAGCCGGGCCCCTCGATGCGGGACAAGGCAAGCAATCCCCCCTACTGAAGCGAAAGGGGAATGCCTAGGAACCATGGGAATTGGGAAGCCCGTGAGTCCCCTGTCTCAGCGAGACAAGCCAAGCGCAGCCTGAAGATGAGCTTGGTGCTCCCCGGTGTACCAGGGCAGGACCCTCAACAGAAGGGAGTCCGAGCGAAACTTTGGTAGTGCGGGCGTGGCCCAGCTATGAAATTAAAATACATGGGACGGACGGAAGGGAGACTGAAGGACGGTCTCCCACATTCCACTCCATGTCCTTCGCGACCGTTTACAAGGCGGTAGCGAGTCACGATTGGTTGTGTGCAGTGAGAGGGTTCATAGGTGATCCCCCCCCTCTTGCAATCCGCTACCACAACCGGACTCCACATGTGGTGGGTCGGTAACTACTCCGGAAATCCAGGGGGGAGGGGGTTTGGAAGGGAAGTCGGCTGAGGCGCAACTTTGGCACTGCACTGTCCTGATCAGACCAAACGCCAAGGCGAGCAGAGGGCGGATGGCGGCAAAGGCCAAAAATGCAAAAACCCATGTCTAACATGCAAAGACAAGAGCCGGTTCTCCCGATATGGCACCGCCCCTCCGGGGCACGCCGAAAGGGACCGAAGCTCAGAACAAAAGCGAAAGAGCCAAGTTCCTCCTGTATTTCCTCATATGTCACTCTCATGTCTCACTTCAACAACTTTCACACAGCTTCTATGTTTTCATTTGTTGTTACAGAGACAGGTCTTACAGGGGAGGGATCTACTTTGATGGTCTTTCTGTGACATGAAAATTCCAAATACTATTTGTAAACAATCAATTTGGAAGGGGCAGACTCTCCAAATGTTGCTGTCAGCTGATCCATGGCAGTTAAAGCCCTTTTGTAATCATACAAAATTATTGCTAAAAAATCACGAGCATCCAGCTCCATTTTTATGTTTGAAAGACGACTTTTCCTCACCCTGCACTTCCGGTCCAAAAATTCATTTTTGTTGAAAATTATGAAAAAAATCCCCAATCTTATAAAGCATTTATGCACACTTCTGCCAAATTCGAGGCCAACAGCACCAGTAGAAATAGTTTGAGCATATAAATGGTAAATCTAGTAAATTTTCTCAACACTTTACCCTTTTGACATTCGACTCACCTTGGATATATTATGTTTTTGATTACTGACTGCACAGAACATCAAGCAGCAAATTTAAGATACACTGTCAGCTTTTGTTTTCCTCATGACCTAAGGCTTTCTTTCAGTAGTTTTGAAAATGGAACCATTTTCTCTCTCAAGGTCCTGAGAACATTCAAAGAGGAATACGAAACCAACTTGCAGAAGTTAGAGGAAGAACTGGGCAGTCAGATGGGAGACGATGAGGTGAATGATGAGGAGGCATCCAACAAAGAGGAAGTGATGACCACAAGCAATATTTCTCAGTCTCTGTCCAATGGAGAGCTGGAGACCAAAGAGAAGGGACCTTACATGTCCACCATCATGGTGAAAGGACCCAGCAAAGAGAACGGGACAACAGTACACGACAGCCCCGAGGAGCGGATAGAGAAAGTGAACAGCGAGGAGCAGCTGACCACAATGTGATTTTTTTTTTAATTAGACAAGACTTTTTTTTTTGTAATGGACTGCACCTCTGTTGGTTGTGCTCTTTCTCTTGAGCTGCTTACATGTTAATAAAATAGGAGAAGTGTCAAAGCAAAGCACAGCAGAAAGCATACACTGCAGTCCACTGGCAAACCTTCGTCTCCAAGTTTTTGATGTTAGCCGTTTGTGGTAAGAACTTTTATCTCATTATTTATGTGATTTTTTAGTAGTTGATCAATTTGTTGTTGGAGAGGAGAGGAGACACACAGACACACTTTGTCACTGTCACATGTGAGATAGTCTGAGATCAGCACTGTTTTTGGTGAATCTGTTTTCAGTGAGCTCTATCTGACTGATACAGATCTCTGTACTGATAACTTAGTTCTCTTCTGCTGCCACTCTGTCTCATAGAATTATTATTGAAAAGCAGTTCTAGGCAGCATGAGAATTGTGAAAGTTATCAAATTTGAGTATAGAAGGACAAGTGAAGCTTTGACATAATATATTGTGACACTGAAATAGTTCTGGATATTTTTTTTTTCATTTTTTATTTTTTAAAGTTTATTTTAATTAAACTGAATTGATGGAATAGTTTATTTATAGAATTCATTCAGTACTTTTACAATTGTTGGGTGTTTCCTCACACAGTTAATCTAAACAATACCAGGAATAGGTTGTATATATCCAATGAAAACAATCGTGACTGTTGTTGTATTATGTAGTACTATATGTAATGAAGTCCTCTTGGCTCAGGCAAATTCGAACAATGAATAATTACCACATATTTGTCTATGCAACATGATTAGTGTCTTTTAAACACAGTCTGTAGGTGTGAAATCCTCACACAATTACACACATTCACTGTCACGTACTGGCACAGTCTGCACAAAACATCCACTGTGAAACTCATACTGTTTCTGTCTCGGAGATAGAAAGGAAAAAGCAATGAAATGGCATGTTTGCTTCACATGACTGTTACTGATATGCATTTTGCAAAAATGGGTAAGCCCCCCCCCCCCCTCCCCCATTCATGCATCAAATTCTGTCACTCTGCATTTGCTTGATATCTGATACATTGTTAACCTTCACCATATGTTCTTTCTGCATGTATTTGACATTCAGGATTAAGATGCAGATGTTAGGTCCACAGTTATTGTTTAGTATATCCATACTTTATCTGTCAATTTTAACTTTTTGCATGATATCAGAAGCAGTCAGCACAGTGATCTATAGTGGTCCAGAGAGACACATCAGTGTTATCATATGTGACACAAAGACAGCATAAAACAGAACCATCAGCACTGGGGTCACGTCAGGCCCATTTGTCTTTTTATAACATGATAATGAGACGTGCATATTTCATTTTTTTTTTTTTTTCTTTAAGCATAGCCAAATATGGCTTGAAATTCTTCATCACCAGCATTTTGTTTTTATATTATGAACATTTGCCCATAGTCCCTGTGTTTCTCTGTGATGTACAAACTTTGGTCTTTCTTGAACCATTCCAGTGTTGTGACCCTCTTCACTAGTACTTTTGTTTATCCTCATCTGTACTTCTTCTTTTTCTTTCTCTCTAGCCTACTTTCTTGCTTTCCTAAATATCTTCTTTCTATTGCATTTATGCATTTATATTCATTGATTTTTAAAATTTATTTATTCAGTTATCTTCTTTTTTTTTGGTTGCGTCTCTTGTTTTAATGACATTTACAGAGGGGATCTCTATTTTTTTGCAATAGTGAAGTGTCTCATGATGAACAAAATCATATTAAATTGAATGGCAATGTCTACATGGTAAACATGAATGATGAGAAAAAAAGAATATGAAATGAAGAGGACATGATCATATCTTCATATACAGTGCATAGATATGTGATCTGTATCAAATTTTGAATGTTGAAAATTCACAATAATTTCATATACCTGAAGGATTACAAAGTTAAGAATGTGATAAGAATCATTATCCAAGACAATTTAGCCTTCAGTATTGACAATTTTTGTCGATGAATATGTGTAATCTATATCTTGAAACGTTACTGTAAGATGAATTGATTTGTTCAATTGTTTTTGAGGAGAATATGAAGTTAATTGGCTGTGGAGTTTCAGAGACCATAGGATGAAGGATTTTTTAAAAAAAAAAAATAGATCTTTTGTTTGTTGTGAACAGAACTTTTATAATGGTATCAGAGTATTCATGATCCATTAACACTGCATTGAGAGTATTATATTTAACAAGTTAATTTATATGACAATGTCTTGAAAATATAACAAATTATCTTAATTGTCTGCAGAATTCAGTTTTGTATATTCTTGTCAAATACTCTTTTTTTGGGTTCGGTGCATAGCACTGTATTGCTGTTTTTTTTTTTTTAATGAAATATCTGTTTTTCCCCTCAAGTGTTAACAAATATTGTCATGTTAATCAATTAAAAAAAAACACACACATATAAAAAAAAGCAAGAACATATTGAATACCTTAGAAACACCATGGATAATTAGTATGCAGGAAATCCTTCTCATTCCAGAACCACCCATATTTACCAAAGTGATAGGCTATAAAATGGTTTGCTTTTGAATTTTGTCTTCCTGATCATCATTATATTTTATTCACTTCTCCTGCTGTAAGGTGAAAGGTAGATTGGGTGTAAGAAAATATTCCCTCTGTCCAATTTACCTCGTATCTGGAAAAAAACCAAACAAATATGAGTTTGAGACACATTTTTTTTTCCTACCTGCTACTGAAAGAGATTTAATCATTATAAACAGATATAAAATTCAGTTTATAAAAAGAATTCCTACAGCAGATCTTTTCAAAATGGATTTGTTCTTAATATAGTTCCCAGCTGAAAATAATCTGTTTATTTAATTAAAAGAAATGTAGGGCTACGCCCAACATTGCAAGGGGGAAAAAATGATAATAAAAGTTTCTAATGTGGTCAATGGAATAGCCAACGGCAACAATAAATACCTTCACAGTTTCAGCAGTAAACAAATTTTGAAATTAGTATTACCTTGTACTGGCTTGGAAATGAAGAAGACAGACAGACAAAAACAAAAGCAGGATATCAATAACGACATTCAAAACATTCAGAGTATCCAGCTGTCTCTTCCTGTACTTATGATCTATGGTCTTCAGGGGCATTTTCTGAGGTGCGTTCATGTTGTAACCTGCAAGTATCTCAATGGACATTGTGGCTACACAACCCTTTGGTTTGTGTCCTATGTATGGGTGAAAGCATGATCATAAATAGTAAGTCAGTACAACAGTATTAAAGCTCCACTGCATAATTCACATTTCAGTCACAATGGCAGCTTAGCTGCAACAGACAAAATTCATTTCCATTTTACCACAAATCTTATCTCACTTACTTATAATTTAACCATCATCAATTCTCGGTTGTTCATGTAGTAAATATTTGCACTACATTAAAACTTCAAAGTATAAACTTAGATCCATATGCATGAGGGGGAAAAAAAAAAAGAGTCAGAAGGATAATGAAAAGGTCTGCAGCATATTAAATATTTATGATTCTGAAAGTGAACATGAAAAATAATCTGCGTGCAAGGAGATCATTCTTGTTTTATTTTTCTACCTTTTTTATTTCCCTCTTGTTTCTTCAGCTTTGCTTTCATGTTATTAGGACAATACTTTGCAAGGCAATACATGTACTTTAATGTCACCTCAGTTCAAAACATGATATGGGAGAAATAATTATTTTTATGACGGGTGGAAATAACTGTGAGTGTTACGAGTTCCAGCCTTGTCTTTTATGTCTTTTGTAATACTAACACAGTGTTGAAAAAAGGCTGTTATTTTGTCATACATGTATATATACCACACACTCACATTCTTTTCTGATGGCATTGATTGTTAACTATAGTATTACTCATGCTATAGTAATAAATTGTGATGGTACACACATGGTGATTATGAAGTTACCAATTTACTTCTTTTCACCACCTTACTTAATAACGACTCCTGCATCCACTTTGTGATCCTATCCTGTTATGTTTATACAGACCAGTGTACATAGTAGTGAGCTGTTATATAATCATATGTCCTCTGACCTCTTATGCACAAATAATTATCAAATAATTATCATTGTTCTGTCTGGAATTTCATGAATATTTAAAATTTATGAAGATCAGCATCATTTCCATCATTGTAATCTTCTGCACTGTTTCCTTCCTATATCCTGTTCATCCATCCCACTTACTTTCTGTGTTGCACAGCATGTCATGTATTTATCTACAACTTTTGAGAAACAGGTGTAGTCCTTGCGGGAACAAAGTCTTTGATGTGTTGTATTTTATCTCTGCTTTTAATGATATATGCTTGGCAACTTTTATTTAATAGTCAATTATATTCAATTCTTGTGAATCCTTTTGTCCATCTCTGTTTTACAATGCAAAAATTATAATCCATGAAATTCCTCTGATAGAAAACTAAAAGTTACTTTTGTTAGGACAATTTACAGTTATTCATTTAGCAAAGTTGAACAGTAATCATTTTGAGAGGTAAATTCTAAATTTAGTATCATCAGTGGTGGATAGAGGAGAGGTTGACACAGTCTGTTAATATTTTTCCTGAGGGGGGTATGGAATATCAAGGCTGGATATGGAATATCAAAGTAAGGTACATTATAGGTAAAAAATTACTGAGACTTTGAGTTATTAAATACAGTTTTTGAAATTGTCTTAATTTGTTATACAGTGTGATAGACCATAAGTGTTCACAGAAAATAGATGTGTATGACCATTTTCTTCAAATTTCCTACTTAGCTCTCCTAGCACAGATCAGAGCTGTCAAATTTTCTATGGGTTAGGGCTAGTGCTGTCTCACTAATCAGTCCAATCAACCAAAGATGGGCACAAAGATCTCAGAAGAAAACTGTATTATTGTCTTTGAGCCCTGGATGCTCCTTTTGCTTTCATAACATCAGTTTCCAGGAGATGCTATTTTCTTTTATAAAGGACAGCGTTTCCTGAGGTTTAAGTGATGGAAACAATGTTTTTCAGTCAAATTATCTTTCAAAGATGAAATTCGGAACCATCACATGCCTTTTCCCTTTCAAAGAAAAGATAAAAAGAAACTAATATTCCCAAGAGCTCTGTCAGAATGTTGTGGAAAACGTATACAACATGCAAAATCAACCCAAATAGAGATACTTTATAATGTTTACTCTCATTATTATGATAGCAAAATGATATTTAGATAATGAATATAATTTTCAGCATGAGACAACAATAATGAATATAATTTTCAGCATGAGACAACAATGCACATAATAATATTTTGCTGTATAATTATTCTCAGAATGAGACAATTTAATACAAGTTTTTGGTTTTTTTTTTTTTTTTTAGGTATTTCTACATATGAGATTTACACAGTGATTGATCTGATATAATATTGGATTGGAATTATGAAATAATGGAAATTTTACAGTGGGGGAAATAATTTTGAGCACAGATTTGGTAATATTATCTATTGAAGACATGGCTTTGAAAGATTTTTGAAATGAAATACAGAATACCCAATCTTTGGTGTGTGTTCAAACGTTGACTTTCTTTACGGGTGATCGTTACCAGCAATGGATTCATATAGCGTCAGAATAAAGTTTTTGCCACTTCATGTGCAATAATATAACATTTGACTGACTTTTTTTCTTTAAGCATTTTTTTTTTAACACATAACAGGTCTCGTATTAATAATTAATTAAATTCTTGTATTTTTTTCTTTCCCTGTCTGCTTGATCCATGCACCTTACTTGCCATCAAAATACTGCCACAGTTCACAGTCTCTAGAATTGAATAGAATTATACGATTAGATAGATATATTATATATCTATATTTAAATATATATTTACTTGCATATATGTAGATTGTTTAAAGCTAGCTTTTTTTTTTTCACCAAACGTCATACTCTGTTTCAAATTATAATGTTAGCATTTTTTGTTGTAAGTTTGTATAGTCCCAAGGACAGATTCCTGTCTGCTTAAGATCTATTTGTAATGTCTCAAAAAAAAATGACCAGTAAATCACTTTATCTGTTTGATTTTTTCTTGTGGATTTTTAATGCTTTTAATGCTAGTATTCAATAGAAATTATATGATGCAGATAGTAAAATTAAAGATGCAGAGAAAAAAAGATGGAGCTGAGATTGACCAATGTTCAAATGGTCAGTCATTATGAAGCCTTGGAACTGGCTGACTCCATAATTTGTTTGATTCTTTACATTGACTGTACTTCACTGTGTGGTCTGAAACTGAGAGTGGACTGCTTCACGTTCCGAAGTTAAGAAACTGCTATCAAGATGGAAGAGACAGAATGGGCACATGTTAAAAAGACCTGTCTCATCATGGAAATCGCACAGGTGCAAAAAAAAAAAAAACCCTAAGAATTAATATCAGGATTTATAAAGAGGAAGTTACTGAGCTACTTGAAGTTCCATTTTGTTTCACTATTAGTATCAGCTGGATAAAATTACATTAGATGAATAACATATGAAGTATGATGTGTGAATTAATGAGCATCTTTTTTATTTACCTGTGTGTTTTTTTTTTTGTTTTGTTTTTTAAAACTGAAAAGAAAAGCAATTCATCTCTATGGTCGTTTATTCTTAAAGCTTATATTTTGAGTAAATAATTACAGACTTCCCTTGGAGAGGACATTTTCTTTGCTTATCGCATTTTCTCTGCTTGATTTATTCTCCTTAAATTCTTATGCTTTATTTTGAACAATTTTCTGTCTATATATGAAAACAATCAATCATCGTATATTTTCTTCTGTGTACAAAAGATGTATATATTTTGATACATGAAAAAAAGCATCTCTAGTTTTTTCTCTCTCTCTCTCCTCTGCCTTTCAAAAGATTGTGATATTTTGTTGCTCAAAGTTTCATGATGACGATGATGATAATACTTATGATGTTGACTATGATAATGATGATGATATGTGTCAGATGAACAACCTAACAATTTTTGCTTAGTTCATGAATGAACTTTTACCTCTCTCTTGTCTGTGAACATGTTGCAGACAGGAACACTGTATGTGACTGCAGCATTGCAGTATCCAATATGTTACATCATTTTTTGTCCTGCTGTTGCTACCAAGTTTCTCTCTGCAAAATAACATTGCCAATAACTTTCCCTCTTAAAACCTTGTGTATAGAAAGCATTCGGGACAAAAATTGCCACATATTTGACAACTTTGCACATATTAAATCAGTTGATCACAGAGAAATACAAAAGATCAGGGTATTTAACTTTGAAATTTAGGTGATCAATTCTTTAAATCTTTGAAATTGGAAGAACAGTCCCTGTACAATAGACAGTTTCAAGGCATTGGAATTAGAGTTTTACTTTTGCTCTATTTAAAAGAGTATTTTGATACGTCTGTAACAACTCAAGACTAAGTGGCATTTAATGGATGGATATTATGAATCTAAGAGCATAATATACTAATAATTTTGCTAATGAATATTATATAGCACATTGATTTGATTGATGCAAATTCTGTAAATTAGTCTGGGAAAAGAGCAAGTGAGATGAATTTTAGTAAATACTGTACAGAATTATAGTATGAGCAATACGTAAACCCTGAAATACCCAAAGCAAAAGTTGTGTTTGTATTTGAAGTGAAGAATTGATGCAGCTACACACACACACACACACAAAAAGTAAAAAAAAAAAACAAAAAAACTTTGATTTAAACTATGTCAAGTTTTAATAATTATGATTTTAGAAATTTTATCTTGTCAGTTAGTGACATTCAGTTCGAGTCTTAATGTGGTCTGGAGAAATTACATTCCTTCTTGCCAGAGCACATTTATTGTAGATGCCAATAGTGATATCTTTTTCTTATGTTTGTGTGCTTAAGCTTTATTTCTTTTGATTTCATTAACTAATACCTAGTGCTATTTTTGTCGAATATAATGGCATAATTCTAAAGCAGGGCTGAATACCAGCAGTCCTACAGTGAAACCCTAAAATCATTGGGATAATGGACCTCAGTGAAACTGTACTTTGCAATCATTTCCTTTTAGCTTTATTGTGCTGTATCATACTTGTAGCATCAGATTGTAGATGGTTGAATAAACTGTCAGATTGCGTATTCCCTTATGCTCAAAAGAAAAAATCAAATTGTGTCACATCCTGTTATATTGACTATATAGAGATTGCTCGAATCATTAATGCACAAGTTGTTCAGAAATTTCATGTCTAGCATTTTTTGTGCTCTGGCAAGATGTGTGAGTTTGCAAAGAATCCAACATCCTGTTCGGCTGAAGATTTTTGCACACCAAAGACAAATGGTCAGGGTATTTGGAGGCAAAGGCTAATGGTCATGTTGTGATAGTGGAAGGCATGACTTGAAGCTTCTGGTGTCTCCACATTTTTGGTCTGTTACTGGTACATACTGTTCACTACCAACCCTAGCAATGTGAGCATGTGTGTGAATACTAATTTACTTTTGTCCAAGCAGTTTTCAGTTTAATGAAAAGGTGTGCTGAAATACTGTATGATTTGAAAAGCATAGGTACTGTATGACTATGAGGTCAGATGAAACATCTCCAGCATGCAACAATTTTTTTTTATGAATAGTCAACTTCCTTTTCCCAGTCAGGATCAATGTCCATGATGACAATGGGCTGAACTCAATGACAGCTGAATGTCCTCATTTATCATTTTTTAATTTTTTTTTTTTAGCAAAGATAGCTTGAGATAATGTAAACAGTATGTATGGTCTTTTTTTTTCTAATGTTGTTTATTGGTTTGTTTTTCTTTTTTTTTTTCCTATGCAGGTATCCTTGTCTCATATGGTTTGGTCAAAATTGCATGAAGGAATAATGAATTGCATGATGCAAAGCAATTTCCAGCAAATACTGTATTGTTATTGTTGTTTTTCGCAAAACATGTTCATGTTCATATAATCTGCATTATAAAATTGCACCTTTTTTTTTATTGTTTGTGGATTCAGTTTATAATAATAGATTTGGACCCCAAATGTTTCACACAGATTAAGAGGGAGATGTATATTTTTCACGCCAGCTACAATTTTTTAATGTGTCTTTAACTTTCTGCTCCCGCCACCATTAGATTTAGCATTAAGTCAAGGCTGATGGAGGTTATCAGCTGAAAGTGCAGTGGTTTACATTTACATTTTTGTCTTCAAATATTATGTATTAGCGCGCTCTCTCTCTCTCTTTTTTTTTTTTCCACTCAGGAGATATTCTGTAAAATGACAAGCCTTCACCACCTTTTGGCTATCACACAACTTCTAGCTACAAGCCTCCTTTACTATGGATCAAAGGCTGAGGCTAATCCTATATGTTATTTCCAGTCATTAAGTCAAAGAATAAAGAATCAAGTGAGTAGGAGTTAATTGCATGCAAAACTTCAATCCTCAGTTTCTCAAAACCTGATAGACCAGAGTTACAACCTTGTCATTCTAAGATGTTGGGTCAACATACATATAGTTTTAAGGTCTTCCGACCAGTTTTCACAATATGACAGAGGCATTTCTATTCCAGGCACTTTAGGAATGATGAAAAAAAAAAGGGGGGGGGGGGGGTTTGCAGTGTTATATCTTCATCACTAGAAAATAAAATTATCCATGTGATTTTTTTTATCATTTAATCATTTTAAGTTCTGAGACCTGAACTATCATAAGCATCGTAGTAGCTAATGGACATCCAAATTATCTTTTAATTTCTTTTTTTCTTTTTTTTTTTTCTGTTGTTTCTATGTTGAAAATTTGGCACGATGTGTGAATAATGTCTTCTGTAAGCTTTCTTGAAGTCTAATTTCAGTGAAATAATTTTCTGACAATTTGCAAGAATGCAGAGTATATAGTAAATGAGAGCTTAGACACAAAATTAATTAAAATCACTAAAACAAATAGGTACAGTAATGTTGATCTAAATGATAAACCTGCAAGTTGTGGCATGTTGGAAAAATTGTCTCTTTCAGGAATACCTTGATGCACTATCATGGCATGATATTTAATTTTTTTTTTCAATTTCTCTCCATCTCTCACTCTCACTCACTTGTTTTAGTAAACATTTTATTTGCTCTGGAATTTTGTCCTAAGCCTAAGAAGTGAACTTTTTTAAAATTAATGTATTGTTTTGGTTGTTATTTGTTCATTTGTAATTCTTGGTCTTTTTTTTTTTTCTGCCACAATTCCAGTGTATGACAACTGTGACAGTTCGTGGTAACAAAGTGTCTTTGAAAATCTTGACTTTGAGGATATGTTGGTTGTTTGTAAAAGCTACCGTTTGCATCAGTAGATTTATGTATTTGTTCAGAATGTCAGATTTCAGGATTAATGCAATTTTCATGGTTGTTTTTTTTTCCTTCTTTTTTTTTCATTTCTTTAGTACATTTTATTTTTTTATTCACTGTTTTGAACTGGATCTTTGGCATTTTCTGTGATGTACAACTTTTTTTTTTTTCCTTTAATCTCTGTTTTAATCACCTAGATAGTTAAATGACACATTTAACCTTATTCTGGTACCAAAACCTTTGTATGTCTTAGAAACCCTACTACACTCTACACTGACCTGTTTTATTTATTATTGATTATATTCTATAAACGATATACTACAATATATGTGTCAGTGTGTAGCAGTCTGATCTTTCGAAGTGTCACTCTGTCTCATGAACAGGTTTTATTCAGAATAAATGTTCACTTCATTGTTTTTACATCTCTTGTTTTGTTGTTTGCCAGTTGTGATTGTAAAACTATATTGTATTGGCTGTACAAAGCATTATCTCAATCAGCCATTTTTTTCTGGCCAGCTGATTTACTTTCGACATTTGAGAGGCACATGAGCACTACTGAGAATGAAAAAAAAAAATTGCTTTTGCTCTTTTATTTGATAGACCAGATACCAAAAAAAAAAAAAGAAAAGCAAGTGAAAAAAAAAAATCATAATCAGAACAAAATATTTTCATTACATAGTAAATTTTTCAGAATTTTCTGTTGCTGTTGTTAAGTGATTTTTTTTGTTTTTCCTTCTTCATCCTTCTTGTGCATCTAGTAAAGGAAAACAATTTAATTAATTGGTTGTTAAAAATGGTTCATTACTTTACTATAAAACAAAATTAACTACTATTCTCTTGGGAAGCTGGCTCTACCTCAGCTTTTTATCCATCAATTCACAGTGCAGGATTTAGATAAGACAATGCCAAAGGCTAAATCAGAGCAAAGAGGCCAGTCTTCGCAAATATAGACATGTATACAGTGCATGTATTAATGAATTCCATGCCTCTTTGTGCCTCAAATGCTGATAAGCTGTAGACAAACAAGTTTTATTTTCCAGTCAAACATGGCATATAAGGCAGGGACCATGGCTTTCCATTAATTTGCCTCTGTTTGTAGCCATCTGTTAACTGCTTCAAAATACGTCATGTCCCACATTCTACCCTTTTCTAGGAATCTTCTTCTGAGAGCTGTTTTTCCTCTTCAACTTCTGGTGTAAACAGAATGCCTGGTCTTTTGAGTTCAGACACAATGCCTGAAGTTTAAACTTATTCTTCTAAGCCACCCCTCAAAGAAAGCTAAAACTTTCTTTGTGACAAAGTTTCCACATGGGTTTTATAATAGTCACATTCACTTCAGTCACTGGCTGTACAATGGCAGTAAGCCAGTAGGTTGCAATTTACAACAGTTTACTATGACATGTTGTATATATGGGACCACAATCATGTCAGTTGTCACTTGTCAGTTGTTTGTGTGTAAATGACAAACATCAGCTCTGTACATACATGAACAATGAAGAAGCTTCTGAACAACAGACACACAAAATGTCAACACTGAGTCATAACTTTGTAATCTGTTTAAGAGGAATAAATGTCAACTCCATAAAGTTTTAATGAGAATAAGGTTACATGTAATCATAATGATGCTGTTGATAATGAGGATGAGGATGTTTACTTTCTTCTTCTAAAAGAGAACCAAGTTGGAAAACCTACCAGTTCCATCAACTTATATAATTTTAGCTTACCAGTACCAATGTCTGCAGATTCTTGTTTGTTTTTTGTAATGTGTTTGAATTAGTTACTGGTTGACAAGCCTTGTTTTACATTTTTAAGACATTCTTATAAAGTAATAACAGTGATCATATTACTGTTAATAAAAATAACAAATTAGGTCTGTCTTATAACTTGAAAAGGCAGGGGCTTTATTTGTTTGACAAGGGGAATAAGATAGGAAAATCTCATTTAAAGAACAGGCACAAAATTCATGAACTGGTCTTGCTGGCTTGACATTAGTTGTAGACATTCTAATTACCTAGACAACAAGGACTTACTATATTTCAAACTGGATGAACAGATTCTACTTGTGGTGGAGAAATGCCAAAATGACCCTACTCTCATCATTTTTAATGTTTTCTTTAGAAATGTCAAGAAGCTGATCTGGTCCAGGACTCATTCATTTACTCTACGCTGGAATTTCTTTCAGAACAGCCTATAATATAAAAACAATATGGCACTGAAGTAACAACTTTTTAAAGCATAAACTGGCATTCCTTGAAAATGAATATTATTTTCATGACAGAAATCCTGACACTAACGCACTTTCAGTGGGCACTTTCAGGGGTAAGATGTGTGGGTTTACATTCCCGTGTTAAACCCAGATTTGAGTGTCCGCTTTGGGGACTCTGGTTTTGTGATGTGGACACATTATTTTTGTCAACGATTGTTGATGTGGTCATTTCCTGGTGCAGTTTAGCAGGTGTAGTGATGCTCTTACTAGTGTCTTGCATTGCCTTCCCCACAGTCTCCTCTAAGAGACACACTAAACAAGCACTGACGAAGAGAACACTTCCCATCAGAGCAAAGGCGATATCAGGCGTGTCCTCCTGAGGACAAATTCGGGTAGGAAATTGAAAACAAATTACACAATAAACCAGTTAAAGACAACCAATCAAAAATTCCGGCGTTACCCAATGCATACATTAGCTTTAAACGTTTAACTTGGAACTGACATGGATCGTTTCATATGAAACATCAAGAGACATGGGTTGCTACATTAAAAAACATTCGTGTCTGTTTAATGTGCGGTTGATAGGAAGTTTGGGGAAAGAAATTGAGACCAGATACAATGAAACAATAATTGCTTTTGTCATTATCTAACCACCTCAGATTTTCAACAAAGTGAGATTCATCATTGTTCAAATATCATAGGTAATGAGATACACTTTAGCTCATACATAGTAATAAGCTTATGAAAAACAACGAAAAAAAACAGCAACAACAACAAGTGTAGTCTAAGCTTAATGCTTTTTTGTAGCTTGGTTTAATACAAATCAAATCATGGCAAAACGTTTACTTATTGTATATGATCAATCCCAAGGTAAAGTCTATGCTATTGTTTACTTACGAAATTCAAGGCGAATGGAGCCAAAATTCCTCCAATTCGAGCTGCCGTGTTTGCTGCGCCGTTTCCCAAACCCCTAGGAAAAAGAGAAAGAAGAACTGAATCGTATAAAATCAACATTTATCAACAAGTACTACAGCAAAAACACTATATTATTACATTAAAAGGCTACATGACAGTGTGAGTTTGAAGATTAAGAGCCATGACTTTATACTACGAGAAAGCCATCACCACATAGGTGAAATGTGAAACGACGAAAGATTTCATACTAAAGACTAACCGTTGAGCACCCATACAGTTTAAGTATTCATAAAATCTGAATAGGAGCTATTTCTGTTGGTTGTGTTTAAATATCATGTCAACATTACACCAAAAAAATTCAAGTCCTCTTGACCTTGAGTTTCAACACAGATGACAGCAATTATATTGTTTTAGTTTTTGTGTTCATTTCAGTTATCTGAGATAACCGAAATTTCTTGTCGTCACGTATTCTATTCTAATCTGGAACATTAGATACATAACTGATGAAAATTTTACCGAAAAGTCAAAAACTGCTTTCAGTCACTTGATATTATATTAAGTTTATTGGGTCTTGCTGGCGTGCACTAATCTACTTTATGATCCCAGCTCCAGCCTGGCCAAGGGCAATAACCTGCTGGGTTATTTATATGTAACTAAAACAGCTGCAGTCCGAGATAGTAGATGCGTCCTGCTCTTACCTGATAACTGTTGGGTAGATTTCTCCAGTGATCACAGTCACAGCGCTCCAGGCGCCATCTTCGATTCCTTTGGCCAGAAGATTGCACACGTTGATGATTGTGTCTCCCATGGTCTTCTGTGAGTCAGGCACTGGGCAGGACCAGACAAAATTATTAGCGAACACAGTAGAGAGGCAGCAAGGGAGTAAGAACACACGAGCAGGGAGACAGTAAGAACTTATAATATCTTAAATCTCTAGAAACTGCCATAAAATTATAAACAAGATGGTTCTGTAGTAATATGAACTCAGATTGATGTAGGATTTCAATAACTTACGGCGGAACCAGCTGTTAGGACGGCATATTGTTCGTTATCAAGCGTTTGTAATTATCTCCTCTTATGAAATATCCGTGATTTCTTTTTTTATCTTTCCCTGTTTTTAATGTTATCCTTGCAGGCATTGTAGACACATAATCACGCTGAGCTGAAGAGGGTTAACGAACTGATAGTCAGCGCTGTGTAAAAAGAGAGAACCTCACATCGTTCTCTCTCACTTCTCAAACAACAAAATATAATGGCAATAGCTAACAATATCAGACAAATAAAATTATTGGCTCCTGCGTCACACTAGTACCAATTAGGGTCAAACTATGTTCTATTCTATGCTGTTATGTCATATTATATTGTATATATATATAATATTCAAATCCTATTTGTATACTTACCCAGTAATAAGGCAGCCAGCGCTCCAAAGGCGAACACAGCGGATGCCATTAGCAGCGAGAATGACGTTTTTTTCCGCCCCGCTCTAGAAGAGAGAGAATACAGCACCATCATTCTCTGTCTCTCTCTCTCTCTCTCTCCCTTTTGTCTCTCTGAGCTCATTGTGCACTTATCATAATTTTTGACAAACACACTGGCTTTTGTCTCTATTAAATCTGCTAGTCCAACAGGTGTCGGCCTGTATCCAAATTTATTTTGTTTTGAGGAACTTTCTGTTATCATTTCTCGCTCTTATTCATGACTGTGTGTTACTTGCTCATTAATTTATCATTATTGCTATTTATTTGTGTTTCGTTTTATTTTTTTC
>JBCEWB010033256.1:0-10473 GCA_039654565.1 Peronia peronii | reverse complement strand
GGAATCCTGATCGTGGTGGCTCTTTGTTTGTCTCCCTTCTTTTTTTTCCCCCCCCCCCCCCCCCCTCTATTTTAAATCCCTTCCTTTACTTCTCTCACTGGCAAATAACTGCCTATCGCAGAGCATTGGTGTTATTATTATTTTTATTAATTATTATTAATTATTAATTGAACAACACAGCAGCATGATCGCGGCTGCATAGTGATTGCCCAAACAGTGTGACATCCAGGAGTTGAAAAACATATACAATGGACCTGGGTTACGAACGGCTCAGTTTACCAACTATTCGGTTTACAAACAGTCCTGGAATAGATAAGTTCGTAACCCGAGGGTTATCAAAATGCGTAATAATGGTTACTGACAAATGTAAAAGACAATTACTTGCTGTCAAAATTATAAAAATGCGGCTCGCTATGAGGTGGATCCGATACTGACCTGTCAATGACAAGGAGAAGAATGAATTGAAAAGGTGTTCCAATGAGATCCAGTACGAAAATGTTCAGGTAAACACTGAAGCCCACAGAGGAGGCGCCGAATGAGACTCCGTATCCAGTCATGGACAAAACTATCCTGAGATTAACAACAACAACAACAGCAACAAGAGAAGAAAAAGTATAAATCATGGTAGAGCTGTATCTTCATCTGATCATGACACAATAAAAACTACATTATAATTACACTTTTCATAGTTTTAGCATTGTCATTATTTTTATTATTATTAATGTGCTCAGAATTGAACAACTTTGACAGAGAAAACACTCTACTCATCATGTTTCAGAGATCCCTTTTTGTCCTTCTGTCTTCTCTCTCTCTCTCTTTTTTTTGTACTTGTTTGTTTTTCTCTGTGCACCGGTACTTTCCTTTGGCTATTCCAGGGACATTCAGCTGTTTCATTTGCAACACTACCACTATATAGAATGTGGGGATGAAAAAACCTTAGAGAAATAATTAAGGAGTGCGTTAGGGGAAAAAAAACCCAAAATTGTCACATTCTTTGTGATTCTTTAAGTGGTTATATTATACAATAACAATATTATTTATATATTTTGTACACATATATTTACACAAGAGATAAACTGCCCCCCCCCCTCCCCGTCCTCTCCCCACCACCAGCTCATAAGAAAGCAAGACTAACAAAACAACAATAACCAAACAAAAAAGAAATGCAATAAAGCAATGAAACTATTCTCATGTCTATGGTATCAAGAGTTTCTCTCACTTTGATCAAATATTTGGGAGAAAAAACAACAACAACAACAACAACAAAGGCTGGCTCCTACCATAAAAACTCCAGTATACACGATGTCTTGAAAAGCTGCCATCCTTTATAAATGTCCAGATATGTGTAATTCTTATACGTCTCACTTGTGGTAGAGTTTTTGGCCTCTATGGCAATAGCCTATAAGATAAATTTGTAAAGAAATGTTTGTACATCAAAGAAACTATAAACCTAACTTTTGAGACTTCGTCATTATGCATTCTAGTCTATAGCCGCTTTACTTCCAATATACCTTTTTTTCCCATTCTCATACGGTAATTATTATGTGTCGTGTAATTCTTCGAATAAACTGGGATGTAAATCTGAACCCATGTAAGTTGTGTACAGACAATCAAATTATTTATTTAATACCTTCCCATTACTAGAGTGGCATCAGCAAAGTTGCGTGCTATAAAACCAGATATCATCATAACCCCATTTATAGGCATTACTGAAGCACTAAACTCTATACCACAAGTGCTCGCTATCTGCACCCCATTTGAGTTCAGTATACATGTAGGAATATTCCAGATATAGATCTTTTGATGAAGCTATCGAAGTGATTTTAATTTTCATGTTGGTGTATTGCCTTACTAAACACATACATGTAGCAGTCTTAGGCACGCACTCCTTGTGGCATGATTACAAGCTTCCAGTAAATGTTTAGTGCAGGATTGTTTCCTAGCTTTAATTAGAGTGAACCCTGTAAGAATAGCATTGTAAACTTTAAACACTGTGTTGAGTGCGCTCTCATTTATATCATTAAAAGTTTGCCATGCAATCCCGTGCAAAACAAATGATCGCATATTTCTTGCTGGTTCATTCATCTCTTAGTTATTGACATAAATTTCAGCCTTGGATCTACACTATTTCAAGACAATTCTTACAGAGAGAGATACCGCGGGTGGTATTGATTACTGCCGTAACCGACATTTTACAAATTTTACAGGGAGCGAAAAAAATTCCCCATTTCCATAATTTTGCTCCAATCACTTTCAAACTTTGTGTGAACATTATTTTAAGTCCCACATGTATGTGTATACAATGCAATACTTTATATCTTTACTGGTAGAGGACTTACAGCACTTGCAACTTGTGAACCTGTATTTTGATTACAGCCGTAAGGGCACTTAGGGTCTCGCAATGGGAAAAATAAGTCATTGATTAGAGCCGTAAGTGACACTTACGGCAGTAGTAAAACCAAATTTTGTGAATGTTGAGTAATGTTGACATGGAATCTTGAGCACTTATAGTTATTGTCAGCTGGGGTGTGATTTCGTGAATTCACAAGTGCCCGCAGGCTGGCTCGGAAATACAAAAATGTTGTAAACTTCTGCCAAAGATTAAAGCAATTCATCATGAAAAAAATCAAATAGACTTCGAACTTTCCTATTTTTCTTTCTTCACGGGCCTGTACTTTGGGTTTTTATACTTCAACTCTATCCTGTCGGAGAGAGACATTAAAATCATGGATCGTCCTTCTTTCGTATAAGTGTGAGTTTGCTGAACTGCTGTAACAAATAAAAAGCACTTATAAAAGGTGAAAATCAACAAAGATAAACCCTCCATCCTATTGCTATGTACTGACAATATATTCTAATGTTGCATTAGTATAATGTGGACGCGGGATTGGAAACGTTCCAAATGCAAAAAAGAGTCAATTTCACCAATAGTTTCTGTAAAAGACATTTTGTCCTATAATACTGAGTATCCCAGGAACGAGGAAAATTTATATTTATACAAAGAAAAGTGAACTCCGAACAGATTAAGCGTTCAAGAATTTTCTTCTGTGACCTTAGTGTTTTTTTTTTCTCGTTAGTTACTTCACCGCCTTTAGATATACACACATCGTTATTAAGGATTTAAAAGGTGAGAGATGCACATGCCCCATATCATTATGGTTTTTGTTGCAAAGCTCTTCTAGATCCTTCAGTTTTTACTCATCCAGTATAATGTTTTCATCACGCCTTGGTCTTGGACTTATTCGTTTTGCATCTGGTATTTTTTGTCGATTTCTAGGTCTTTGCTATGAGTTCACTTAGAATCAACTGTCACATGATTCTTCATAGTGATATAACAAATCAATGATACTCAAATCTTCACACTTAACTCCTGTTCTCTTTGGTTTAAATAAGATCCTTACTCCCTTTGTTCTTCAGTCAAGTTCTAAATCTGATCAAATATCACGTTATCCAGACCAAGCTGTTCAGCAAACTAATTTGGTCACGCGCCATCTGGCTGACTATTGGCGAATGGACTGAGACAGAGCTAAGATGTCGAAATGCATGACCCACATTCAAGGTCTCTTCTTCTCTCACGGACTTCACTGACAGTCGATGCATCGGCCAGGTGATGACAAGTGGATGTCATAATAGGCATCCAAATCTGATGAGCGATTGATCCTTTTCTGGTCTAGAGGGGACCTATGTTTCTTTACCACCAACTTCTAAATCCGACAAGTACTCATACCCGTCAGATTGTTGTGGTTCATCGCCTGTCACCTCCTCATTCAAAAGGTCTTTGCTTTCTTTTGCTGCCTCAATGCTTAAGGTAGTGGTTATCTGCCATTGATGACCCATTAGCCTACTGTCTCCATCTGCTCAAAGTCCATGATTATTACACCTGAAGCTTAAAGAATCAATTATCTAAGTCAATATTTGCCTTGGGCCATACCACTGGCTTGAGGTTACCCCTGATATTCATTTGTAATGTGAGTTCAAGCTGATTTCCCAAAGCTATGAGTTCATTAAGTCTTCCACAAACTATACACCTTCTCTAGGCGAATGAGCAATCAACCTGTCAGCGTAGCTTTGCCATCCATATTTGACATTCCTTGAACATCTCATGAGCGAGACATAAGTTCATCAGTTTCTGCTCACCTAGTATAATGTATTTGTCACGAGTTGATCTTAGGCTTAGTTGTATTTTGTAATTGTATTTTTAGGTAATTTTTTCACATCTCTGCGATATGTTCAGACAGAATGAGCTGTCACATAATTCTTCAACAAATCAAGAGATTGTCTTGTCAATTCCTTCTATTATCTGCTGATCTCTGATTTGGGGTTGGACTGTGCATTCTGTGATATTATCAGCTCATTTTGCGTCTTCCTCTTCTCTTTCTTTTTAGTGTTACTGTGCCTAGAAATATTGTTTTGGCTTGGCCGTTGGATCTTGAAAGATGGCCGTAATACTGAAGTTCGTTTCATTACAGTGTAGGCTGGAGTTCACCATAGGATCCTGTGTGCTGTTTTATAGTGTTCCAGACTGTTTTCGGTGTTGACATTTTCTTGTGATGCCCAAGATTTACGAAAGCATGGCTTCTCCGTGGCCTGAATCGCCTTCTCCAATTCAGCAATCACTGTTGATGTTTCACACGCAAACAAGAAACAGTGAAAGTCATTATATATCACAGTCTGATTCTGGACTTCAGATATCCTTGTCGTAACAGATCGGCTTTAGTCTGCCAACGGTGCAGAAGTTTCAGCAATTCTGGTCATAGTTTCTGGTTTGGACTTTTTGTCTGAGATTATTACTCCAAGACTTCTGAGCTGGAGTACACGGTTAAAATAAAGTATTTATCTATTTTGTCCAAGGCCACCTTCAAAGGAAGCAAAGAATTCTTCCTCTGCACTTGAAAGAGATCACTAGTATGAATCAACAAACTGATTTGTATTCTGCCCTATTCTATCCCGGAATTCTGACGACTGCTGGGCGCTGAAATGCCAGGGACTTTGCAACCAGCTTCTTGCACTCTGCCCGGTTCTCGGATGTTTTCATCAAGTGAGAGACGAGCTCATCCACTAATGTTGTTCTCCCATTATTTTGTCTATGTTCCTCTCCTCATCCTCCTTCCGCTGTTCCCTGTAAAACAGGCTTTACAAGCCATGCTGATCTCGATGCAGGGCCATACTGTCCTGTTTCTCGCTTTTCACTGTAGACAATTGGCCTTCCTATTGTCCAGGGGCTTGCTGGCCTGGACCTCCAAGCTAGTCATGACGTCCTTCTGTGAGATGCTGAAAGATCTTGCTGAAAACATCTGACTTGTAGTGTATTATGTTCCGTCAATCCAGTAGTATTTCCCCATCTTTTACAAGTAGAGACTATGTTTGACGAATGTCGGTTGTGCCATACAATCAGTTTCCATTATTAAAAATTGTATCTATTATTTCTTTGTTGCACAGGACAGGTTTCGTTCATGAGGCCACTCGCTATGACCTTGAGCATCCACTGGTGCCCTGGTTATTTGAAATTTAGGGAATTTGATGTGAACTGGCTTGAATAGCTGACATGAAATCTTTAATTTGTTCTTTTTGCGGTGACTGTTAGTTTCTTTGGTTCTTAATGCCATGCTGCAGAGGTGTCTCTTTTTCTCCCATTTACATTTAAAGTGACAATGAAAATAAAACATCCTTCCCCTTGCCTTCAAAGATACCCACACCCACAATTGCATACGTACTCATGCGCTTAAACATAAAGACACAATTTGCCCGTTTTCTTGTTCCCCTTTTCCCTCTCTCTCTCTCTCTCTTTCTCTCTCTCTCTCTCTCTCTCATTTTACATACACAGACAAATATATTCTGGCGGACATCTTATGCTCAAAATTTTACCGTTGCCTCTGGTAGTGATTTCTTTCATCATCCATAAATTCTGTTGTAATTTACTTAAGCCATTTCACAGAACACCAAGTGTACACAATAATAATAATACTGTAATAATATAATAAATAAAAATAAATAAGAGCATCCCGTGTGTGCTGGCAGCATGAGATGATGATCAAGTGTAGTATATCTCTATCTCTGTGATTGACTTGAGCCATCATGCAACATATGTGTAAACGTGAGTGTATCTCACTTTTACGTCGCACATCGTCTTGAACAGTGCAGTTAATTAGCAATCATAGGTGATAATCTTAATAAATTAATGGCTGGATTGGTTTGTACTGCTGGTAGAATGGTTACTGCTTTTCGAAAGTTGGCTCCCACCCCAATGGAAATCACACATCTAATTAGTCAGGCAGTAATAGACAACAATAAGATTTCTGAAGACCCACTATGAAGTTTGACCTTAGCACAACAAAGGCGCCATGTGCCGTAAGTGCATTATTAACTGTATAGAGAAGATACCAGTATGAACGACCTTATCATTGAATACTGCTGTAAGTGTCCTTATGGTCAATGACCATCATTCGAGCTACAAATCACAACACCTCGTTGACTACAACTGTATGTACCGTTACATCAGTAATCAAAACCGATTTTTTGACAGTGACTGACTGTAAGTGCCCCTACGACTGTAATCAAAAGCTATTTCTGGGTAAGTGCACTTACGACTTTTAAAAAAATGTTAATTACTCCGCTAATTAATAACATAAGAGAGTAGGACCCAGGTAGAAAAATGCGCAAAGATATGGCGCTTAATATTATAAAATAAAACGAAAATCTGAAAAATATCGGTTACGGCAGTAATCACTACCACCCGCGACACATAGCCATGATAAAACAACCAACTCAAATTATTGTTGTATTGAAGTGAGTCCTATAATACAGGGTGATCAGAAGTAACCGAACAGTCAGAACATTTTTAGTCCAAGTAATACAAGGGCTGTCTGGAAAGTTATAAGAAAATAGCCATAACTTTCAGACTAATCAATATTTATCAAATCTGTAAACGGTGTGCAACGGGAAATTTTAAGCACCTTCTTGTAGCCAAATATCAACATCAGTGTTGAACGCATTCTGTCATTATGTCAAATTAAATATGGCAGCCCCCATTGCAGAATGGTCAAAGGTAGAGGTGAGGGGGAGAGGAGGGTGCGATTTTTTCATCCAAAAGGAAAAAATCCTTCCGAAATCCATAATGAAATTGTTACCATATATGGTGAAAATGCAGTGATAAAAAGTTGGGTATATCAACTATGTACTTGGTTCTAGTCAGGCGATACCAGCCTGGAAGACGAATCTTTAAGACACGCACAAATCGTTGCTCTCGTTGATGAGCTCATTCGAGAAGATGTGTGATTGAAAGTTCGAGCCATTGCTTCAGTTCTTGAAATTTCTGGGAGCATTGTTCATGAAATTATCTATATGGGGTTTGGGGTTAGCGGAAGGTTTCGGCTAGGTGGGTTCCAAAACAGTTAACAGGGGACCCTAAGCTGCAGCGAGTCAATGTTTCACAGAACTTTCTGGATCGGTACAGACGAAGTGGTGGTGGTAGTGAGAATCCTTCAGCTGAAATGGGAGCTGGTGGGGACTTTCAAGGAAATCGTGAGAGATTTGTCGAACATTTGATAACTGGTGATGAGACGTGGGTGCATCATGCAACGCGAGAAACAAAACGGGATTCCATGACTTGGAAGCATCCGTCATTTCTGCCCACAAAAAAGTTCAAGGTACAGCATTCGACAAGAAAACTTATGGCTACCATGTTCTGGGATGCTAAAGGTGTCCTTCTGTTGGACATGTTGCCGGCCTCGTTATTGTGAACTACTTGATCTATTAAGAGAAGCTGTGCCCTACAAGAGACCGAGACTTCTGAGCAAGGGCGTCATTATTCAGCATGACAGCACAACACCCCACGATGCAAATTTGACAAGAGACTGGCTCCATCGTTATGGATGGGAAATTTTACCACAACACCCCATAATTCCGACAAGGCTCCATCTGATTATCACCAGTTTAGGCCCTTGAAACGCCATCTTGGAGGGGAAAAAAGTTTGACTGTGATGACAACCTCACTGAAGAAATGCGAGATTAGTTCTCATCGCTTCACGCAAATTTTTTCGGGAAGAATATCTATTCTGACTCAGGGCTGGCAAAAGTGTGTCAATCTCCGAGGGCACTACATTAAAAAGTGGCCTAAGAGTGACAGTAGCTCGTATGTGAGTTCCAGTTAGATCCAAAAAAGAAATTTTATTTTATGTTAATTTTCATATTACTTTTCAGACAGCCCTCGTGACATTAGGTCATACATTATTAAATCAAATGTACATGAAACAAAAGCTTTGGCTGTGGCTAACAATATTCCACTATCAAGTGATCGATCGACAGAGAGTCTAAAAATAGCAGTCCGTTACATGCACTGACTGTCCGGTTACTTCTGACTCACCCTGTGTAGCTGTTGATTGTAAAACTGGAAGATGAGATGACTTGTCAGTACCACGACAGCTCCAGTATCAACCATGACTCATGGTGTAAGACAATCAACTCGTGACGAATCTCCAAAACACACATGGAAGATGAAACCGGATTGTGAGCGAAATCCCAAGTTATGGAGTGGTTTGTGATAAAATTCATGGAGAATTCCTCTGTTTTCTTTCTTGTTCTTTTTTTTTTTTTTTTTATGTTTAAATTATGGTTATAATAATGGGACACTTTGCTGGTCAGCCAAATTATATCCCTTTGCCAGGGACACTTTGCTGGTCAGCCAAATTACATCCCTTTGCCAGGTACAAGAGAAGACAAACATTGCAAAGAATAAAAAATCAAAATATTGTTAATTGAGGCGTTGCAAACGGAAAATTCTGAAAAAAAAAATCCCTGTGTGATAAAAATAATTTGTTTTTTCTTTTTTGTTTGTTTGTTTGTTTTTTTTTGTTTTTCACATAAGCTTATGTCAAGTAACAGAAGCAAAGCAAAAGTGATATTTTCCTTCTCTGCAATTCTTGTCTTATACGTGTACCGCTTGTATTCGGCAAAGGGAAGTAACCTACTGGCTGAAAAAGTGGCTCATAAGCTGTACAGTAATGACCTGTAATGTAGTCACAACGTAGACATACGGCTGAGTATTTCCCATCACGTGACAACTCACAATGTTTAAAAACTGGAGTGTTACTATTAGGTTTACCATGTGGTCAGTGTGCGATTCAGAACAAGTCATAAGAGAAAAGGTAGGAGAAACAAGTCCAGCTACATGGGGTAGGCATACTACAGGGGCTAGGGATACGAACGTTTATCACATCCAGGCTGTCTATGGGCACTGACCGCCTGTTCCAGCTTGCTATCCGCTCGACCACCTGCTGGGCCTCATCTGTCCTCCCACGAATGGCCAACCACCTCATACTTTCTGGCAAGAAACTGCGATTGAAATGTAAAATCAGTTTTTGTAAGTTTTTTCGTATCTCATACATTCTGGAGACGGGGTTTTGAAAGCATTAATAAATTAACAAAACAATAACAATTTTTTAAAAAAGTAGTTGTGGCGGAGGGATAGTCAGATTACTGTATTTTGACAATAAAGATTTCAGTTAGTAATTTAATTCCAAGTAACGGTATATCGATAAACTGTCAACGTTTTGTAAAGCACTTGATTAATGGGCTTATGTTCACTTATTCAATGAAATCTTGTACTGATCTGAAAACCCTATTTTATGGAGTCGACTGCTATTCTCCCATTGATTTTAAAAAAAAATGTATTTACTAGAAGAGAATCCACGGCCTTCGTGGGAGGTTTTTCATAAGTATTATATAGTCAAACTGATACTGCCCTGCGACTCAAAGTGTATGGCAAGCGCGCGCCCCTCGATGTTGGTAATTAGGATGATTAAACTGAAAGTTACTAATAGAAAACGTGGTTGGCGTTTTGATTGCGTCAATCTATCGAAAGTACAATTCGGATCAAACATCTCACCGGTTTCCTATTCAATTATAATCACCTTTTTTAGGATAACGTTAAACATAGTAAGCTTTTTTCGGTTTCATGTAAGTAGAAACACAGATTTTTAAGTAAAAACGTTGTGTACCAAATTTCATTTGGATACATTCAGTAGTTTTCGAGTACATAAGCTTTTATGGGTTTTGTTACAGATTTATAGTATAAATTTATTTTTCTGTTGTCAGTTTGAGCTTTCTCAACTTTGGCTCAAAATTAATGTGTGGAATATGTCTTGGGTACTTTTCGTTCTCGGGATTTCAACTTGTAATATCGTAATGGAAATAGGATTGTTGACTTAGCGAAAATCTGATGTTTTAATACCGAATATCACAATTTGATAGAGACACAACAGGAGGAGGCTTTTGGAAACATTTCTCAGTCAGTCAGTGACTCCCTATGATCAGTGTCCATCAGACATTTTCCCAACCCTTCAAAATATCGCTCCTCCTTCCCAAATATTATCTATATAGATATCTATCTATCTATATCTATCTATATCTATATCTATATCTGTCTATCTGTCTGTTTGTCTATCTGTATATGTATGTATGTATGTATGTATGTAT
>JBCEWB010032923.1:0-14702 GCA_039654565.1 Peronia peronii | reverse complement strand
CTGCTGATCATGCAGATTATCAGTAGCAGGTTCTCTAGAATGAACTTCCACGTCCTATAAATAGTAAAACTTTCCTTTCTTTTTGCTACTTCATAGCTTAGTTATGGATTATATGCCTCAGTAAATGGCAAGAAACTCTTAGTTTGGACAGAAAACGATATGGGGACCACATATAGGCCCCCCAAAACCCGGTTTTTGTCAGTATTTTGTATCCACTTTTTGTTTCTGAACCGATTCTAATCAAATTTGGCACACATCATGTTCGCAACAAAACCAAAAAAAAAAAAAAACATACGCATGTGCATCCCATTTTGTTGGTAAGTTTTAGAGAAAAATGGGTTTTTAGTATGAAAAAATGGCGAAATTTGAAATTTCGCTACATGGCATTTTCAAAATTTTTAGAAAATTTTCTCTTGCATACAAAGGGCTAACAATATGTAGCCTTTTAGATATTATGTCAAACAATATGTTCACCACGTTGTATCCAGTTTTGTTAAAATTTGACGGACTAGATAGATTTTGAAGTTAGCCATTTTAGAGATGCAAAAATCCAAGATGGCGGCGTTGCCATGGAACTACTATTTGAAAAAGTCCATTTTTTTCACTGTTTTCCTCTAATTTGAATATGCCTAATGCGGTGGACAAGGTTAAAATAGCCTATCGTTAATAATAATAATAATAAAAAATCACCTTCAGGACCCGCTCCCCCCCCTCCCCCCCCCCCCTTCTTAAACAACTATTACTTTTTAAAAGCATGAACAAAAAACAAAACAAAACACATATTGTGACATTGGGTCATGTCCCTTGCTTTGGCATTCAAAATATTCAAAGTAAGGAGTAAATGGCAAAGTAAGGATATTTGCTTGACTTGTTGATCCAAGGAAATGCATTCCAAGTGGACTACAGCTAAAACATAATACGAAATTAGGTTAGTCGAGAGCCAAGCGTCTGTTGTGCTGGTTGCCGCAAACATTTCCTTTGTTCATTTGTTCATTCCTGGATATTGTCGGGCTCTATTTTTCTTTTGCCTTAATTTTATTTTCTGCGCGATTCATCTTTTTCCCCTTGCACTACAGGTTTAGCTAGGCCACTGGAATGTGAATGTGCCGACTCAGTTTCTTTTCCTATGTCGTCATTTAGGTTACAGACAGCTGAAAATTAATCTTATGGTTATCGCCAAGTGCAATCAGAGAAATAACAATACAAATAATGGTTAACAGAGCGACATTGAAGGAAATTTGATCATAATTAAGAAATTTGCCCCTTCAGAATGCATTCTGCAAGATCAAACTAATCTGCCCTATACCTCCTAGAATAGATATGAAATTAATTTTTGTTTTACTTTAATTGCTCAGACTGTGAAAATTACAGTAATGAAATCATTTGCAAACTAGTATAAATGTCAAAGAATTCATTTCGATTCTTTGCAAGTCCTGCCTATTGGAAGCACCTCGGATTACTCATTGGCATTACTATAACTGGCTTTCTCTGGCTAGCATGCACCTGTTCCTGTGGTTCTTTTCATCGACGAAGTGTTTAGCGGTACTTAGATTCGACCGTTCAGTGTGTCTGTTCGGACTTATTACGTCACCATTTTCGCACAAGCAGTATGCACTGGATCTACATGTCCCATCTACATAATAGATATCCCTCTGCTCGTCTTCGTGTCTATTCGGACTTATTGCATCGTATTATCTGCTACAAAATCAATAGATTATAGATCTTGTCCTAAGTCTGTACGGTAGCCTACCTTACGGGTATACACATAACAGTGCGCGTGTGCGACCTGTGTGTCTTAAATGATTAGGGAGAATTGGCGTAACATTAAAAAAAATGTCCTGTTCTTATTTTTTTCCACACTTATAGGCTTTGATCATTGACTTAAGTCCAGCGAGCCATTGCCCTTCGTCCATGCAGACAGTCGAAACAATCTATATTCTAAGTGGTGCCATTGTGACAGGCGCATAGGTTGGCTCTAATCTCCTGCTTTTACATTGCACTTTATCACTGATCTACAGTCTTTCATGAGGCATGGCCTGTTGCAAATTCTGCAAGTGAAGAGTAAAGTTACTGGGTTGACCTTCGTGTTCCTCGTTCATCTGCCCCTCAGATAGCAAAGTGCTTCGACTGTTTTTTTACACAGTGTTATTTTGTAAAATAATGCTTTTCTCTGGGCGAGATTAACACTTGTTTTTAATTGTTGGTGCTGATGGTCAGTAAGGAAGAAAATGCACAATAAACTGAATATTAATTCCTTTTAGCGATTCCTTTTCACTCCTTGTGGAACAGAGAACCTCACCAATAGTCCCCACTGTGTCTAGTCTCTGGTGATCTTCCTCAGAGAATCTCACATCAAGTTGGTGGCCTCCAGTTCTTCTACGCGCAGGCTCCACCTTCAAGTCTGTTTAGGACGTTCTCTTTTCCTCTTCCATTGCAGGGTACACTAAAGTGTCTGTCGAGTAATTTGTTTGATTCTCTCCCCTGTGAGTGTTGGATCCATCGCAACAAACAACTTGGGAAACTAATGATTCTCTCATACATAATCAGCAAAATGTGGGTAACAACAATAACAACGACAACAACAACAACGCCAAAGGATGGTGCAAAAGAGAAGCGGTGGATGGATGACTGAGAAAATGACTACTACTGGGAAACGTCCATAAACTGCACAAGATCCATTTGGGTGGAGCTGACAAATTTCACATCCGGTTCAGCATAAATAATTTATGTTCTAGATAGGAACCAAAATGCTCATTAATATGCGTGTTAAGACAATGCATGTTAATTCTCCTGCAACGTCGACATGTAATTAATATCTACGTGGCACAAAGTAGAGGGACTGTATAGAGGGAAAAAACATTATTACGTTGATGTAATATGTTCCTTTTATACGAATTTTTGTACGGTACGCATTTACCAGTGCTATATGGTGATACCTAGAATGAGCAAACAAAATGAATAACTCGGAAAACTATGTAAAGGATTTTTTTAATACAGTTCACAAAGATGCATGGAACTGGATGAAATGAGCCAGATGATAAATGTTTGCTCTATAAATTATTAGCAAAATGGATATATGTTTACTTTAATGAAAGAAATCATTTAGCTTCAACTCGTTTGAATGGGGATATTAACATTAAAAGATAACCCTTGTAATCCATTGGTCAGTAAATCTGATTTGCTCAACAACCCCCTCACTGATCTCGAGCTCATTTCATCCGGTCGTATAAAAAAAATCATTTTAGTGTCATCACTCAATACTTTGTTTCTCATGAGCATGAGATTTCAATACACAAGTAGATGTTTTGATACAACTTGATTGGTTTCTTTTTATCATTAAAACCAATGAAATATAAATCTGTAAAGTGGCATATTAATCAAATGAGATAATGCGCTGAGTCATCAGAATAACTTTGAGGTTGGCCCAAATGCATAAAACAGAATAATGTTATTATTGTAACTGCTGCGTGATAACGGTATAAATAGATTGATACCAGAAATGCAACTGGTGTTTTATGGCATTCTTGGGCATCAGACGTATCACACAGTGTCATTATATAAGAAACATGCCACTAGAACTGTGTTTCAATAGGATCATAGTGACATAACTTATTGAATGATTAGTGCTATAATAAGTATGTTTTCTCAATCTCTCAAAAACATGTGTGACGATATTCTAAAAAATTATACAATGGGCCTATATCTGCTTAATCAATGGGGCTGAGAACATGCGTTGTCTTCACTGTGCCCACGAAATAGAAGTATAGAAGTGATCAGGAAAATGAAGATTTCTGCATTTTATTAGTATATGCACTGATTTCTCAGAGCAATATTTAGAGGTGTAAGTCAAGGGTTTATTTAGTCTCATGAATAATCATATTATTTCATCATATATAATCATTGGACAAAAGAATTTATTATCTGCTTCATGCTCAATTATTATTCACGTTACTATGTAGTTTTGAGCAAGTGTATATTTATTGTTTAAGCTGGATCAGTATGTTTGAAAATAAGAATGAATATCTGTATGTTGATAAACATCTAAATCTACTTGTTCATCCGTCATTCTGTCTATTATTCTGTATAGGTCATCATTTTTTTCCTTCATTCATCAACCAACATATCCATTATTGATCCATCAATTGATCAATCTATCCATCCATCCATTGATCCAACCATCCATCTATCCATCCATTTGTTTGGGGTTTTTTTGTTTTTTTTTGGTATTTTACAGTGAAACAGTGCCATGGAATATATTGAAGGAGAGACCGGTAATAGTTCTCAGCACATTCAACTGAAAAGTGAAGCAGCAATCATGAATGAAAGCTTTATTTTTTTTATGATTATAATTATTATTTTATTATTTTTTAATTTGACATCTGCTTTCTTCCAAAGACAAATGTTTTTTTGTTTTTTGTTGTTTTTTTTAAATCATGCTTTTCACCATATACTGTGCAATCAGATGAAATGAGCCAGATGTGAAAGAGATCGTCGCTGAGATGATTAAATTTTACTGACCTTGGAGAAATAGGGTTAACTTTGAGCATAAATATCTCAGCATCGAAGAGTCAAAGCTAAGTAAATCACACTCATTTCCTTTTGCATTGACATTTGTAAATCTATACTTGGACAATTTAAGACAATTCTCTCTGAAATTATGATTTAATATTAGCGTTAAAAGTGTCATTGAGAAATTGCTGAGTACCTGGGTCTCAATGGTGACATTAATATTTATGTTTTAAGAATGATTGTCTATAATTAAGGTGAGATTTGATCATGCAATTTTATTACGCTGTAAGCTATTTGGAAGAGAATTTACCACATCGTCGGCTGTACAACAAAGAGCAAATAGGTAACAACCCTTGTACGATAAAAAGGCAAAGCGATACCTTGTCTGCATGACAAAGGGGCAAATCGGTCAATAAATTATCTTACTGATTCGCCCCTTTGTGATGTAGAGACGGTAAGGGTTCACCTTTCTTGTCGTACAGGGGTTGTTACCTGTTCACCTCTTTGTCGTACAGCCGACGACACAAAATGAAGAGTAAGTCATACACCAGATCGCCACATTGGCCCCTTGACACTTCTAGGGTTAAATTTGATTCTGTTGCTGACATTTTAAAAATGAATTTGTGAATTTGGATGTGAAGGGTGTAGAGGAATGCAAGGTTAAAAATGAAAAATGTTTAACAATTATGTTCATTTTTTTTTTTCAGTTTGAGCAATTAATCACTGTGTGAAGGTTAACACTGTTTGGGCATGTTCAATAACAGGAGCGATAAAAAGTGAATTGGAGCTTGCCCGTGTATCAATCTATGTGCAAGAGAAGTTAGAACCTGAGAATATAGTGTTCAGTCATCGATATATACATTATGTGTAGAATAAGTTTCAGTGGAATTGAATTTAGGAAAAATCTCGTATTTTAGAAGTGCTGACTAAAGTCTTTGTTTAGTGACATTAACGAATTGCGTTCAGAGTATTTCATGCAAGACTGAAAATTTCATAAGTAAATGATTTGTTATAGTTTGATACTTTATTATCAATTTGTGACATTAAATATGCAACTTGACATCACATCTATGCCAAGTTGGTGTAAACGATTTATGTAAATAAACTGGAAAAAGTGCTTGATATGTCCAAAAATGAAGAAAACATTGGATTGTTAGCATTAGTAGCAGTATTTTTGTCTGATTTGATTTGTCCTCTCTCTGTCTCTGTGTGTATATATGTAAGCTATGTCTGCCTCTTCATCTTCTCTCTCTCTCACTCTCTCTCTTTTTTCTCCTTCATTTTTTCTTTGTTTTGTTGTTTGCAGTTTATTATTTTTTTTTACTATTGATTCTGTATTGAACATTGTAAATATTTTTAAAAGTATAAAATAGAAAATAGAAAAAAAAATCTCTTTCCTACTACATGAAATAGTTCTATTATCACCTGCCTAAAGCAAACCCTTCATTCTGAGTCTCTTGAAGATCTTTGGTGAAGTGTTTGTTGTGTTTGGAGCTCTAAGGTTGACGATTATAATATTGCAAGCTAGGCTGGAAAAAACAATATTGGTGATTATTTCAGTTGTGATTTCTGCTGAACATTTACTGAAGTTGTTAACGGTCTGATTTGAACATATGAGATTTTTCACATAATTCAGTTGTAACTGTTTAAGGATTACCATCGATTTTGGCAGCTCAAACGACAGAAAAACAATCAAAAAAATGAAACATTCATGGTTGCCATAGCAACGGCCGCCATCTTGGATTTTGCTAGCCGATATTGGGTAAAGTTATTAAAAGTAGGATTTTTCATTTTTCAACCGATTTGCTTGAAAGTTTGCATATACATTTTTCAATGCAATATCTAAATTTCCTCGGACCAGATTTTTTTAAATGAAATACTTAGTTTCGAATGTAAAAAAGTCACTGATTTTTGGAAAATTTGATAAACTTGATACAAGTCATGTACAAATATCATGATAATAATAGTAAGAACGAGATTTTCAACGCTATATTGTTATCTGTATATGTTATGTGTTTATGTAATATGTATGTATGTATGTATGTATGTATGTATGTATGTATGTATGTATGTATGTATGTATGTATGTAAAATGTACTAGTGTGCCGTTAAACCCCAACACACACAATATATATATTACCAATATATATATATATATATATATGTTTTTGAATGACAAGGTCATGATATGGGAGACCGGAAACCAACGTGTTTGGCAATACTGATCGCCTAACAACTCTGAGCTGCATAGTATCGAAATAGCCTATCTATTACTTACATGGATGACAAAAGACTGATTTTGGTGTTTCCTACTCAATGAGGGAGGGAGGGGGGTGCCCCGGAGGATGATTGTTTTTATTCTAGTTAAAGCATTTCAACTTTTTCAATTGTCTTTTCAATCGAATTCGACATGTTGAAATCAGAGAAACACAGTGAAAAGAAATTGACTTTCTCCAACGGTTGCCATGATTACGCCGCTATGTTGGACCTTGAAGTCTCTAAAAAGGATATCTTTGAAATCTATCTCCTCCGCCAAATATCAAAAGAGATTAATGAAACCACGTCATCGTGTTGTTTGGCATATTACCTAATAGAATTTTATTTTCGGTCGCACACACACACATACACACACACACACACACGCGTACACACACACACATACACGCACAAAATGAAAATTCCAGGGGGTGAAATTTCAAATTTCGTCCTTTTTTCACAGCAATTTTTTTTTCCCCGAAACATACAGGTAGAATGGGCTACGCCTACATACGTTTTTTTTTTTCGCTTTTGTTTTTTGTTTTTCTTTTTGTTGTCTTTCTGTCTGTTGTTTTTATTTTTCGTGAAAATTGTGTCTACTAATTTGGTTAGAATCGGTCCAGGGGGAAAAAAAATAGGTCACAAAATAGTGATTAAAAAAATCGGGTTTTGAGAAAACTCGTTTAAAAATTCTTGAAAGGAAAAATTTAACAGAGAATTATTTTTATCCCATTTTCAGCCTTAAAACAACATTTTTTTCCCATGTATTAATCCACTCTCCATGACTTACAGGACTTAAAGACGAATGCCGACAGCAGCCAGCGCGCTGGTGCATGCATTTTTTAAATTTTTTTTTGCCTTGTAAAAACTGCCTAGCATAGCATGCTCACGTATGTGTACAGTAAATGCGCAGTTGCACAAAGCAATTACAAAAACAACGTTACACATAGTACTACATCAATATGCACAGCTTTTTCGCGTTCATTTTTGTTTTTACTTGGATAATTTCTTCACTTTGTGTCAAGTGAACGTTCGATATATCCTCAACGTTAGTGCGAACAAACGGAATGCACAAATAATTGATTACATAAACATTTTCATACCTATCTGCAACATACATGTATAATTATTTCTACAGACAGCTGTTGAGCCGGATCTGAACTACATTACCACCACCCAGACATATCATGTGTAATATCAGTTTTCTAATATTAGTATTCATTTTCACATTGTGCCCCTCCTTCCTCCCCCCCGCTCCTGTATCCCACTTAATGCAAAAAGTTAAAACAGTCTATATTGTGAATTTATAAAACATATTGACTAAGGTGTCGTCTATATCAAATACTTTTAGGTTCCTACTGAAATATGACGTTTTTTTCACATTTCGAGTGGACGAAGTAAGCGTGATCATGCCAATCTGATTTTGAATTAATAGTTACCCCCCAAATAATTATATGCTCCTCCTTTGCTCGACGCATTCATCTTTAATTTCAATAGTAGGATGGACAGCTTGATTTTTTTCTGAAATAAAAAAATTAGTTCTTTCGTTTTCTTGGTACTGAGATAAGAAAAATGGTCGTCATACCACTTTCCAATTTTTCTTTAGTATTATTATATTATTTAAGTCTGAATATTAGCTGATATTGAAATGGTGGTGTCATAAACAAGTTTAATGATAGGAAAGGTCTTGTGCTTTTTGACATGTCGTCCTCAGCAGGTCAAACTAAAAGTGGACTTTACAACATCCATATCATCGGAAGTGGCCACGAATACTGGGGCACTTCAAGACTATGATCCCTGTCCTGCTCTTTTTACTATCTACACAATAAGTTCGATCCGGACATACTGCCAAAGGAGACAGCAAATGCGCCCAAAATAGACTTCAAGGCGGAGCTTGCACGCACAACCCAAAGCGATTAACCTGAGGTGGGTGGCTAAGAAGAAGCATGCATTGAGCAGAAGAAAGTGGGAAATTTCATAACTGTCGAGTCAAAAGAGCTTATTTATAATCTTTTTGGTCGAGCCCTATGCACATTAAGCAGTGAGAGAAAATAACTAACAAACGGCTACATCGCCGTTCATCTATAGCTACTGCAATAGGCCATGCTCATGAGACTTTGGAAGATTCACTCATGAATAGCACGGCATGAGAGGAGAGGACAGTCAGTCTAGATGATTGCCACTCATAACAAAACACAGACTGTTTCAAACGTCAGCATCGACGAAGAGAGCTATAGTGGAAGTCGACATCAGCCAGAGCAAGTCAATTATAAACTGTTATTGAATCGTTTCGGGTGTTTTGAATGAGCAGAAATTGCAAGAACTAAAAAGAAATTCTTTCACATTTGATAGGATTTTGCAAATGATTTCAGAGTTATAATCGTTAAAGTCTTTTCACAGCGTTTCTATGACAAAAACAGAACACTTACGTCTTGCAGAATTATATTGTGATCAGCAGCTGTTAGTATGGACTATTCTTTCTTAGCTCTTAAATGCCAAAAAAGGACCAAAGCTATGTTACCAAATATTACATCCGGTTTTTATAAATGACTATTCTTACAACCAAGCCCGGTCTATCATCACCTTTTGATTTTGAGATTCTCAGAAAAGTATGATAAGAAAAACCATGCATTTTTCGATGTTGATGGGGAATAGTGGAAAGCAGCAGTTCACCATATTTCGCAAGCCGGAATTATCTTACAGTAAAATACAAAAAACTGGCATTATTCATGCTATCGAAGAATGACTGGTGTCACTAGTGTTTTCCCGATTTTGGTGACAGTGCTCATTTTGATCACAGACTTTCAGGTTACTTGTTAATGCAAGACTGATCATGCGTTTTTAAAAGTTTTAAAATATCGTCCCACCTGAAGAATAAAAATACAGCAAATCTTGTACAGTTCATTTTTCTAACTAAATTTTTTGTTGTTGTTAATGCTGTTTGTGGATATCTGTCAGCGACATCTCACAAAGATAGTATCGCTTGGGAGGCGTTTCCCTTTCCAACGGTGACTGATGACAGAATCGTAGCTTTCAAAGAAGTCTTTCACTGACCCTTCATCCAGGACCGTTTGTGGTGCTATTATCATTCATCTAAGTAAACTGCTTTCAGATTCAAGCTTATTGAAAGTTTTGTTACTTTGGTGGGAAAAAAATAAATATCTGAAGGAAAATATTCCGCAGAAGTCATGGAGAGAGGGATCTTTACACATGAGAGTAAAGAAAAGAATAGACAAGCATAAAAAAGAAGAAGCATGTCCTTTGCCATGCCCTTTAAGAAAAGATTGTGTATCTAGGATCTATGAGATAAACTCATTGTCAAAATACAGCCAAATTGAATATACTTTTTTTTCAAAACACATGTGCGATCCTATTGTTAAAGATATCGGAACCAGATTAACATAGAAATGTGCGCCAGCTTTTAACCTAGCAGATAATATCGATTACTAATTCATGAAAAATTTTGAGAATTATATTCTTTCTAAAATAAAACTCCAGATTTCGATATAAAATATGAACAGAATATTGAAATCAGACCTTTATCTTGTATTTTTATATCCATAATAAAGGATTCATTTCAATACCATACTGCTTAACACTTTGAGCCAAAAAATATTATCAGCCATGCCACTTTGTTATATTCCTTTTCATAAACGTATTCATAGTTCCATAGTATCAAGGGGAGAAACGTGGGTTAAACAAAAAAAATAAACTCTTGAAAGTGCCTTACATACTGATGACTATGGAATCTGATTGATATAGAGTACTGAATTGAAACTTTCTACATTTGATATTCATTGTTCATTTATGAAATTATGGAAAAATCGAGAATTTTAGAAATACATAAGATAGCCCCCCTGTTCCTTAGAGCAACCGATTACGACTCAGTGGCACAAGCATTACATTTCCCACCTAAAAATAATGAGTACACTCTACAGAATAAATTGTCACTTCTTTCATTACCAGATTGTAAAAACAAACTACAGCCTAATCGTTTCTTGCACATTCAGCTTCTGTTGATTGATTTTGTTGCGATTGTGAGAGAATTGGTGTCATAGGTAATTTAAACGTGTCAACACTGCGTAGGACGATATTTTGTATAAAGAAAAGGCCAAGACGGACTGTTTCTATACACAGATTCTGGATTCACCAGAGGTTTGTACTTTTATGTTACATTCGTTTGATATTAAATGAGTCTATGAAGTATTCATTATTTGTTATACATAATTTTCTAAAGTTTCTTCTTTATAACTTGTAACAGAAGAGCCAAATTTGACATTTGTCTTTAATTCAAATAATGATAAAACATAACTAGTACAAACAATCCGCATTGGGAAAAAAAGGGTTTCGGTCAATAATTTCCCCAAAAAAGTTTTGTTTGTTGTGTTTTCAGTCTACAATTTGCTTTGCCTACAAGTTCCATTAGAACTGGGATTTGACCAAAGATCTCCCTAGTAGTTGAACTGCACCGATCGTCACGATTTGGGTCGATTTCGGGAAGAAAGAATGATGCTGAAAAAGGCGTTACTTGTATGCTGTCTGGGCTTTGCTCTGCGTTGTCAGCGATCTGACGCTGGTATCTTGGTAAGTCCAAGATCCATGGTAAACATCCTCATTCCGATAGCGCTCTGATGACATTCGTAGACTGGAAAATAGTGATCGAATGACAATACAGCCTTTTGCACATTCATTCTCTCAAAAGTACTTTGCAGGTCCTCTTAACATGTTTCAAAAGCTCATATCTAAAAAAAAAAAAAAAAATAAATCCTCGAAAATCTCCACTGGTTCCAAATAAACGCTGCTAGCACTGGATGAAAAATGAAAAAAAAAATTACTTTCCGACGGGTTTTTTGTTTTTTCAGACCGTCCACATATTTGAGGGCCTGATTGTTATGATCTGGTCCAGATGAGGGTTTTTCTTTGTCATTGCTTTGTAATATTGATATAGGTCAAACTTATGCCAAACTGCAACATTAATGTCTCACGTATGTTGACTTAATTCTCTTGTATGTAAACTGTGCTGGCGTGTGCATGTAATAATGCACATGTGTGTACATGTATCTGCATGTTTTGTGTAAGTGTGAGGTGCATATGCTTGATTACGATGTCTGTCTCGGAATAAAGTTTTCCTGTCATGCTGTCCTCACATATAATTATAAATACCCTTATTTTTGGTGTCAACTGAAAGTTTATTCAAATACATATTCAACATAAGAACCATCAAGTTCCAGACATTTCTTCATTCGATGTACCCAACGGTCAAAGATAGTCACCAGTGACCGCTTGTCCAAGATCATTAGTCCTTTTCTCATAGCCTCTTGAATTTGATCCTCGTTCTCAAATCGATGACCTCGCAGCATTTCTTTCACCTTGAAAGAGGTAAAAGTCGCATGGGGCGAGATCGGGCGAATAGAGCGAGTCTTCCAATAATTCCCACGAGCAGCCATCGAGAAGCTCATTCACAACTCTGGACTTGTGAACAGGCGCGTTATCGTGATGCAGGATGACGCCTTGTTCGAGCAAGGCGGGTCTTTTCTCCGTATTGCTGATCTCACTTTGTCTTTGAGGACGAACCTGTAGTAGTCACCATTGACAGTTACGTCAGCTGGGACTGGCCAGCTCAGTATGATGCCACTCAAGTCGAAAAAAATAAAACAAACAAAAACAATATGCATCATCTTTCTCTCTCCTTGTTTTCTGAGGGCTTTTCGTGGCCTCGGCGCATCCGAATCAAGCCATTGAGCCCACTGCCTTTTCAACTCGGGATCAAATGAGTACACCCAAGTTTCATCTCCAGTGACGATTTTACTGAGAAACCGTATACTCTCTTGTTCAACACGGGTCAAAAGTGCCGAGCTCTTGAACACGGGTTTGTTTTTGCTCTGGTGTCAACAAGTGGGGCACCCACTTTGCGAAGACTTTTCTTGCCAAGATAGTTGGTCAATATTCGGTGAACTGTTGAATTAGACAGACCAGCTAATTCACTTATTTCCCTGCATGTTCTTCTCGCATCTTCCTCCACAACACCTTTTGTTCTCGCAACACTGTCGCCGCAAATGACAACAGGAGACCTCCCAGTGTGCTCTTCATCTCTCATGTCAGACCTCCCACTTTCAAACTCCCTGATCCATTTTCTTACGGTATGAATTGATGGGATACTATTCCCCATAACTTGGCAAAGATGAGTTGAAAATTTGATCACAACTCGGACATCGTAGCGTGAGAAGGTTGCAGGAATGTTTTGCTCTGCCATTTTCCTCGGATTTACCTTGGACAAAATGCACAAATGGACCAAAGGTGACATGTCACAACTCTATGACACATTCACCAAAGCCGTTGAAATTTGACATCGACATTTCTTAGACATGACGTCATTACGTCACAAAATTTGGTGGCTGTAGGTTGCGTACTTTTGAATTTACTAGAACTTAGAACCCACTTAGATTGTTTGAATTTAGCCCTATGACTATATGGCTAAGCGTGTGCACTTCGATGTTGATATTTTGATTGATCAAACTGAATGTTACTCAGAGAAAACATGTTTTGAACGCATCATATTATGGAACGTACAATTCGGATCAAGCATCCTCGCGAATTTATTATTCAATTATTATCGGCTTTTTAGAATAACGTCAAACATAGGAAGCTTTTTTCGACTTGATGTAGGTAGATCTTGTTACAATGTTATTTGCCAAATTCCATATTATTATGAATACATTCAGTAGTTTTCGAGAGCATAAGCCTTTTATGGGTTTTGTTGCAGACTTATGGTATAGATAGAGGAGGGAAACTATGTACAAACATAGAAAATGATAGTATGAACATTACCTGTTTTATGCCTCGCAAAATAGGCACTATTTTTGACCAGCCGTAATACCCTCGTTTGCCAGACACAACAGGTGTTGAACAAGAACAGTAAAGAGCAAAACATCACTTCTGCCCTCTTTGGTTGACACTTACATCAAGATAAATTCCTAAAAATTCATGGTGTAAGGATTTCCTTATAATCCCAATAATTTTGTTTTGTTGTTATTTTGCCTCCAACATCTCAAATGACAAGTCGAACTATTGTTACTATTATATTTCTTTTTCACACTACCTTTTCAACACCATTTGTATCTGGTTATGAGAGGTAATAGAATCCGCCTCCACTAACAATAAATTAATGGTCATTGAAATTACGTTGATTTTGATACAGAAACGAGAGCAGCAATCCGAACAAGGCAATCCGGCAACTCTGCTCAACCTCATTCGCAGCACCTTGTCGAAGGCTGGTAACGGTTAGTAAATCATTAAAATCTTCTTTCTATATTTCTATTTCTTTTTTTTTCCCCATGAATCATTTTTTGTAGGTTTAACACAACAGCAACAACAACAAGGCTCGTGTTAGCGGAGCCCTTATTTCTTACGGACAAAAAAACAAAAACAGAAAACGTCAACATATATATTGTGTGTGTGTGTGCTTTTTTTTGTTGCGGATACACTCAGGCTAAACCTTCACAGTACGGGTAAAGCTCAAGTTTTAATTAAGGGTTACAATAGCTTTTATGTAATCCATATTTTAATTTATGTAAAGTTTCTTCACAGGAACAAAAAAAAAAGAAAAAATGTTTTTAAAAAATGCGAGAAACTATTATCATCAGCCTTTCAGCTACTTTTTTTTTTTAATATGCTATGGAAAAAGTTTTGAAGAAAAGATAATTTTGATGTGGCATTGATTGAGATTTCAGACATACTGTGTGTCAATAAATAAATTAATAAGTAGACAAGTAATTATACATAAATTAATAAATAAATGATGAATGAATGGCTAAATGAAAAAATAATTAGTTAATTAATTGATTAATACATGGATAAATGCATACATTCATACATACATACATACATACATACATACATACATACATACATACATACATACATACATACATACATAC